>CAUYPK010128228.1:0-17975 GCA_963574355.1 Loris lydekkerianus
GACACAGTCATTACTTCATACTGGGTAAACTGAGTGAATGCTTGAGAATATTCTATTAACTTTGTTCCCCTGAAGCTACTTCCATCTTTGTGCCCTGCTCAGAGACTAGTCATTGTCTTGAAAATAGGAGAGATTTACTGAAAGGTGATGGTATTGATATGTAAAAATAAAGTAAGAAAATGAGGAAGCTAATCGTTAAAAGGATTAAGTGTGCACCTGACTGAAAAAGTATAAAACCTGAACTTAAAATAAAAAACTTTGCTATACACCATAAAAAAAAAAAAAAAGAAAAGAAAGAAAATGATCACCTACGTAAAAGAGCTAATATGTAGAGTGGTTGTGTTTTCGGCTTCCCACCACAGAATTCTGTCATGCTTCTCCAATTACAAAAGGTAAAACAACGCAGAGATAACTATTTTAACTTCTCTGTATTTGTCAAAAACAGGAGTTATATAGTAGAAAGGGTCTGAATTGAAGAAACTGAATTTTCATTCTGCTCTGCCACTTACTGCTCAATCATAAGAGTCAGCCGGTTGGAGCCCTGGAAGTAGTATAGAAACGAGTTCTTAACAAATGCTCCATGTAAAGGCACTCAAATTTGTTCATCTGGATTTCAATTTATGAAAGGACTAATATATGTAAGCATAGACTTTAAATTAAAACTTTCTACAAATTAAGAGGTATCCAAAGATGACAAGAGATATATCAGCAAGGAGACAGGATATATACCCAAGTTTAAGCTGATATTGCATGATACCATTGCAGAAATCTGGGAGAGGAGATCTAAGCACTGAAAGGTGTACGGGCTTATAATTTCTACTACTCCTGAGATTTTATGAATTTCTGGTTTCTATATCTGGACTCTTCTTCACTTCCATCAGGACACTTATTTTTCCAAAAGCTCATTACTTTAAACTATATTGAGTCAAGTTCCTCTGAATGATTGATAAGGCCCTTCTGTATTTAAATGTATTATCCCTAAAAAATGCCTTCTTCTCTAGCTAGAATAGTCACGACTAAACCCATTTTTTTTTCTCTTTTCTTTTCTTGTTTTTGTTTTATTTTCTTTCTTTCTTTCTTTCTTTCTTTTTCCCACTTGAAATGCCTTCTCTGTTTAGGCTAATGCCTTCATTCTTCAAGACTTGAATTTGTGTTTAAATACCTTTTATTTGCTTCATTGGTAAAGGAGGGGTTCTTGCCTTAGGACTGTGGAATGGCTAAACACACAACACACGATTTCAGACAGGTTAGAATAGCAGTTTACTAGTCACACCTACTTATAGCCGGGGGAGAAGAGCACCATACACCATGCAGGACCTCATAGAGGTTGTGCCTAGGAACAGATTGAACAACCACAGGCTGTGGGAGGCCAGTGCTGTAGTATCAAGAAAGTAAAATGCTTTTTGGTTTCCACATGAAGATAAAATTGGCTTATCTGAGTAATTCCATAGGCTGAAAGGATGCTGATCCTGCTATTTAGATATAAGCAAGAAATTTACCTGGTCTATTTGATAAGGAGGGTTGTGTAACTAGAGAGACCATGTTTATACAAGAACAGAGTGAAGAGGGAAATTTACAGAGAGACCTTTTGAGGCTCTCCAGACATCAAAAGAACATGTAATATTGGACCTTAATTTTAGGGCTTATTCTGCAGGTATGTCTTATCTTCCTCCTAAAATCTTCCTATCAAATGAGGGAAAGTACATGAACATGATTTGTAAATTACTGTACTAAGTTTTTGTTTTTCACTGTTTGCTATAGCTTTCAATTCTATCCCTCTCTGAAAGCAAGAATGTAAAACATTATTTTACATATGCATTCTAATTACTAATTGGTTACTTTAGTCTCATTTTCTAGATGTTATGTCATTTATACTCTTTAGTATAAAAGCCATGTTCTAATCTTCATTATTTTCTGTGTAGTATTGAGAACACAATAGTTATTTGACTGATTTAATCATTCTATGTGAGGAAAAAACTGATAATTACTAAAATATCCAATGCACATTTGTTCATCCTTACTTAACAAAATAGATGCATTTCAGGAAATCTAATTATAATATGCATTCCCTTTCCTAGATGTCTGCCATTGTAAAATTGAAGATATCTTTCCACATAAAACTAGGCTTTAACAGACTGCTAAACATTTTTAATGTGGAAGGAATTAAAATAATAGCCATAAGAATTTCAGGAATAAGAAGAATTATTTAACAATACATTCATGGTTATATAGAAAATAAAATTAAAATAATTGAAATTTATCAATGATTTATTGATGAAGAATTACATCAAAATTAATTTGCTTTTTAGCAAATTTGCTGGTGTTTTGATTTTGAAAATATGTATTCTAATTTTAGAGAGATATTTGACACTACTTTTTAAAATTTTTATTAAGAAGAGGCTACATACAATTATATTGCTTGCATTTGTAAAGTGAAGTCGGATTTGTCTTCGTCCCAGGAAGTGTGCCATATAGTCCTACATTGTACCCATTAGGTGGGAACTTACTGAACTTCTCTTTCTTAAATTTAATTATGTTTTTTTCTCATGAAAAAACTTTGCTAATATCCTCGAGGATCAGAAATAAATTTTAGCTAGCGAAGGAATATAGAGAGTATATTGATTAATGTCAACCTGAATAGAGGTTTCTTCTAGTTTGATGAAAGATTCTGTCTTTGGTTTTGTTCTGTACAAAAAAATTAATGACTAGAATACTATACAGAGGTATACTTATCAAATTTTTTATGGCATAAGGCTGACAGAAAGGATACATGAAAGAATAAGGGGCAAAATTATCTCAACAGCCTAGAATGTCCAGGTCAATAAGACAAATTACATTTAACAAGAATATTACTAATTTATTTTAATTTAAATTTAGTTAAAAAAATCAGTTGTGAAAGTACACGAGGGATATATCCAAAAATATGAACCTTCAGCGCTATAAAATTGATGTGACAAATAATTGTGAATGCATAGAGTCTAGACTGATGGGGCAAGATGGCCAGATGCAGCGCAGTTCAGGGCTGCTGACCACTTCCAGACTCCTCTGTTCTGAATGTCCAGAGAAGAACATGCTAGACTCATGAACTGATCAGGCAAAGTAACATGTTTGGCTTAAGGTGAGAGAACTTAGGACAAGCACAGTGTAATTTGTGAATGAAATGTTAGGCTAGGATTTGGAAATAAAAAGTTTAAGGTTTCATGTGCTTTGATTTTTATACTTAATTGAAGAATGGGGACAGCATGATCAGTTATACGAGGTTATGGTTGAATAATATACATATATGTATGCATATACATCTAAGGAAAGTCTGACAAAAGTTTTTATCAACTCAACATTTATTGATATTCATTTATCAGGTTTTTAAGTCCTCTTCCTGGGCATCACCAGACTAAGAAAACAAAAGCACATCCCTGAAACCAAAACCACACAGAGGTCATCCACAAACACACCTTCCCCTAGACAGTTAACAAAGGTAATAGAAAGAAGCTGCAGGAAAGGAAAGATAAGAGATAAGATAATAATAGTGTGTTTCAAAGCTGTGAACTTCAAAGAGAGAAAGGTTGAAGGGGAGAAAGTAAGGCAAAGAGAGGGCTGATGTGAATAGGACAGGGGCCAGGAGCAAAAAGAACTTATTAAAATGACTTCAGGTTCACTGTTTCTTTTCTTTCCGTTTTTTTTTTTTTTTTTTTTTTTTTATCTTGGGCTAATTTATAAAGCAATTCTGGTGAAGTGGATTTTACAATTTGCATATTTACCTTAAGATATTCCAAAGTGTCAGGCAAAGAGGTTTTATTTATGTTTAGCAAACTAATAATCGTTTGCCCAAAGAAACAAAAAGCTTTGAAGACTTCTTTTACAATTAAAGAGGTTGCTATTCTCTCAGAATCTCTCGAGATTTGGGGAAACTAAAAATTGAAAGAAACATAATTTTGTTTATGCCAAAGAGCCTGACAGGTGGTCAAAGTATCTGAGGGGAATTGCAGTAACTTTTCATTATCTATCCTTAGTCACTTACCTGTGTCTCATGGTGTCCCACCTAATAAATAACTATTCTGCATATCATGAGAAAACAGAATCCTCTATTGTCACTAGGTTAAAATTAGCAACAATCATGAGCGATGCCAGGAGACAAACTTGGTATAAAATAGTTCATCTATCAAGAAAAGGAAGCTGAATATTCGATGATGAATACCGTAAAAGTGATGGTTATGAATCATTTTAGCATTATTACCTCTCATGAATTTCTAACTAGTCTAAGAGCAAGTATTGATGAAAATAGTTATAGTAACTGTTAAAACTCTTTTTATTGGATTAATATGTGTCCTGAATATGTTTTGATATTTGTATTGATTAGCCAATCCTCAAAATTACATTGGAAGCAAATATATTGCTTACCTGTATCTCAACCTCAACATTAACATCTGTAATGCAATTTTATGTAACAAGTTGATATTAGCAATTTAAACTTTACGGATTTTCCTCTTCCAATTTTGTAGTTCATGATTTGGCAAATGCTACCATTGTTTCCCATATGAGCTTGCATCTTTTTGGGGGGGGAGGAGAGAAAGCAAATATATATGCAAATAAATTTCCCAGTCTTGGCACCCAGCATGAGGAGGAAGAGTTGACCTGAGTGGAAATGGTGGGAAATGGATAAACAAAGCCAAGAAAGACAGAGAGAGACAAAGAAAGACCAGAGACAAGAGAGAGGATGGCGTCGGGAGGACTAATGCAGCTGATGATAGCAGCCAGCACCTAGACCATGGAAACATCTTTCTTTACACAGTATCTTAACAAGGTTGCATAAACCTTAGCACGGGAGGTAGATATCAATCTTAAAGAGGAGAAACTGTGTGCTTGCTGATAACAAAGAAAGTATGCATGGACTACTGTGAGTTCTAGCAGGTGGAAAGAATGTTGTTAAAAGAGAAGAAGTGGTTGAAGGTCACTCCCTGAGCATTTCCCAGGCTGTGTGAGCCCTGCCACCCACAGTCTGCTCCCCCATACCCAGAAAATGAGGGTATAGTGTTTTGCTAAATGTACTATCACTGTTATTGTATCAAAAACATTTATTTACAAATAATCTGAAAATGGAATTGTAATGTACAATCAGAAGGACAGAAAGAAGTAAGGTAAAAAGTAGAGATAAAATGGACAAATAGTCATCTTTTAAAAAATTGACTTTCATGTAATAGCTTAGATTTCAAATAATTTCTGCATGTCTGCTGCTAGATTTTGCAATTAAATGTTGACCAGTTTAGAACCTTGCATATTGCTTCTTTTTAATCTCATTTCTTCAGCACAACTTGAAAGGGAGCAAATGGGATGAGAAAAATGCAGCAATAGTGTACGTTGTCTTTTAATTATAGTTTTCTGTTCTAACTTTTTTTTTCAAAACTCCACCTTCTACGTCCCATGGATAGAGTCAGTGAATCTCCTGGTTTGGAAAACAGGAAGGACCAGTGAAGGTTCTCCATTCCAAATCTCTCTTGTGTTGGTGAGTTAGGTAAGGCCTATGGGATTAAAAATTTGACTCAAGTTGCTGTGTAGAAGTTGTGAATTCAGTCTGTGTCAAGGAAAGTTAAACTACAATACATAATACGTGCCGGGGCCAACTGAGAAGACTTAAGTTAATCACTGAAGCATCACTGATTACAAAATTGGGAAAACATAATCCTGGATGTGTCTTCCGGAACCACGTCTACCCGAGGGTCTCTTGAGGTAAATATTTTCATTTAGAGATTTCTATGCTAATCAGGGGACCCTATCACAAAATTAATCTAGAGTTAAGATGCTCAAACATAGAAAAGTACTCCTAATTTTCATCATCCAATTCTCTTTAGGGTAGAATTTATCAAACATGAAATATTTTTCTTTTTTATTGAAAGATCTGGCAGGAGAAATTTTCTATCAGTAAAACCCATTTCTATGACAATTTAAGAATAAATAGATTAAAAAACCTAGGGAAACACAGTTCCATTTTATTTTGACTTGGTTATTGGGTATCTTTTATGACAGGTTGCAGATGGAGACCAGGGTAGGTCTGTGGCCTGTTAGGAACCAGAGAGCACTGTAGGAGGTGAGTGGCCCCCTGAGGGAAGTTTACAGCCTCCTGCATCACTCTTACCAGCACCTGAGCTCTTCCCTCTGCCACACTCTGGTGGCATTTGATTCTCATAGGAACGTGAACTCACATAAGGGATCTAAGTGACATGCTTCTCCTAAGACTTTAATGTCCCTCAGCTCCTCCCAGCCCTCTCCTCTCCATCACTGGAAAATTGTCTTCCTTCAAAGTGGACCCTGGTGACCACAAGGTTGGGGACTGGTGTCTTAAGTGACTTTAACCTTTTCGGCTCTGCATTTTAAACTTGAAGCTGGATAATTTTTGCAATATTAAACTATTTATAGAATGAAAATAAAAGGCAAATGAACGTTTTTTCATTCTGCAGTTATATTTTTTGTGATGACCTCTCTTTCTGTTACCTACCAGTTATATTTGGAAAACTGTTAGTCATAAAAAAAAAAAAAAAAAAAAAAAAAAACCCAGAAAATGAAGTTGACTGGTTCTTCTTTAAGCCTTCTTGGGCCTTTCAGGCCAAATAAATAAGAAGCTATTAAGTACTCTGGCAGCCCCCAGTTT
Organism: Loris lydekkerianus; assembly: GCA_963574355.1. NCBI lineage: Eukaryota > Metazoa > Chordata > Mammalia > Primates > Lorisidae > Loris > Loris lydekkerianus. The sequence continues at coordinate 6,644 of CAUYPK010128228.1, forward strand.
ATGCCCTCTCGATGAGCTGCAGAGTAAAGATGTGTCTGAGTGGGGTAAGTCATTAGAAGCTCTTTGATATCAGCTCTCAAGATGAACTTGTCATGCTTCTATCCTATGCAATAGTTATATCATTGTACAAATGTTGACTAGCTCTTAAGATAAGGAGGATTATTTATTTCTTTGTGGGAGGAGCAAAGAGCAGTTTTCATTATTGTTTGACTTTTTAATTTTACTTTGTTTCTCCTCATGTTGGTGAGGGCACTTAAATAAAGCTACTTTAGAAATTATTTATAAAAAGACAGCTAAGTGACATGATGCTTTAGCAAAATCTCTGTGTGGCTTTTAAAAATTTAATTATACCTTCAAGCATCTGGATATAATTCAATTACTGCCCTTGGTGTCCCTACTTACCGGGAGTTGAAAGAAACAGCACTTCTGATGCTTTTCTGCAGTTTAATGTTGCGTTCTTGACTTTTATTCATACTTAGTAATGCCAGTATGCCCAAATCAAAAACTGTAAACGAAAACACAAATACAATTTTCAGGAGCCTACATTTTTGTTCCACACATTCCATTATTGTAGATAACTTGTCTATTCCATCATAATGGAGAAATGTCTTCTTCCCTATTTGGCTTTATACATGTACATTTTACTTGGTAATACATTTATTTATCAACAATCAATATGTGGTAGCTGATTCTCTTCCTAACATGAAACAGTGAAGAGCTATCTTGATGGAAAATGGAGACTGTCAGAGACACAAAGACAGTTCCTGGGGCAGACAGAAAGACTAACACTTAAGTGCAATTTCTGACTTGGGGGAAAGGAATTATCAGCCTGTCTTTAGTAACTCTTCACTTATTCTATTGCCCCTCAGCTCTTTCCTTTTCCACTTTTAATATTAGATTTTGGGAGATTCAATTGACTGCCGTGCCCTACTGCCTAATCAGTCAGTAAAAAAGCACCAAAGTCAAGAAAAATATTTTAAGAGATGTCAGTTCCATAAAAGTCAACAGAGATAAAGAGATTTATTGCTTCTATCCTCACTGCTGACCTGATTCTATTGGAGTCAGAAATCAAGAAAATCCGATTGTTTGTGTGCGAGGATGAAAGCAAGCAAGCATGAGAAATAGATTTTGTTTGCAGGAGAAAAGGAATAATATTTATAAGTTGTCAGAAGTCCCTAGAAGTTGATATTTTACTGAGCTACCTGACTTTCTGTAACCGTTTTTTTGTTAGCATAGAAGAAAGCAAGATAAATATGTAATATTCTGTCATTATGCTTATTTGTTCACTAATTCCTGTGCTTCATTTAATCAATATTTATTATGTTGCTATTATATGCTTGATGTTATGCTGACTACTTCAGTTACAGTACTGAACTAACCTGATTTGACTTCCTTTTCTCAGTCTAGGAAAAAGATTTACATGAATCAGTCGTTTCATATAAAGAAAAGTGAATGGGATGGGAATAGAACAAGAATGAACGAAGCTGCTCACCTTGTAGACCGGCCAACTCCAGCAATGTCCAAGATTATTGAATCTCAGTTCAGATCTAAGCTAGAAAGGAGGAAAATCCAAATTGAATCCCCTAGGTAGTCCCAGGGCCATCTAAGATAGACGGGGGTGGAAGGAAATTTAGAGGTCATATTACAATGCTTCATTTTATAAATGCCCAAATAAAGAGGCTTAGAGGGATTGATTTGTTCACACAGATCTTTACTGGTATTGTGGAAAAATAAAAATTCAGTTTCCTATGCTCTCTTCATTTTATAGCACATCCTGTCAAAATGTGTTAATGACCCCTTCTATAAGCAGCTTCTTTCAAAAGCTCTTCTTGTAACAATAACAATGAGAATCATAGGCTGCAAAATGTGAGTTATATCTTAGTTTGGATAAGGGACTGTTAACGCGAACATTGCTATTTGCACATATTTGAAGCATTTATCATATATATGTGTATACATATTAGTGTCAAATCAGCCCTATTCATTGCCATAACCGGAACTACATTCAATGACATAAATATTCCAATGATTGATTAATTCAACATGTAGGAATTACTTGCTCATTTCAAATTAGTAAGCCTGTACTGTGAACACCCTATCACATCATCTAAGCCCTCAAAATGTATTACATTAGTGCATACACTCCACTGTTGCTTAACATGATAATCATATTCCTCTGTTTAATTTTAATCACTAATTAATTAATACTAAAAGTTGTTGCGTGCATTATGAGAATTTTTCTCTACAGCAACCATTTTTGAAGTTTGTGTATAAAACTAAAATTCCAAAATAACAATTAATCCTTGCAATATGTTTACAGAAGGGTAAGATAATGATATTAATCTAATTAATTTTATCTGGTGGCAGGGGGAAGGCAGGAGGATAAACACTACAGATATTTATTTTCTAAAAAAGCATACATGCTCAAGCATGAAGGGCCTGGTTAAAACAAGTTAAATCTAGTATGCCAGAAAAATTAGTTATCATTTACCCTCTGAATCTAATTAATCATTTTTTAAAAAAATATATTTTAATTTCCTTCTGAGTACTCTATAGATATAAAGAATATATATGTATATAAACAGCTAACAGCTTTTTAAGAAACATTAATAAGATTTTAAACACAGCAAACTATAGATTTCATTCCATGTTTTCTTGATTTTGAAGGTGGAAGCTCAAAGTACACAATAGACTTCAAATGCATATAACAGTTCACCACCTTTTTTTATATAGATCTGGAATATATTAATATTATACGTTCTGATTTCAGACTTCAGGTTTTAAACACATCTCAAAAGGTTTCTAGTTTGCAATTGCTCCTTTTCTATTTCTTGTATGTATCAAAACATAATGACTTTGAATATTTTGTCAGTTTTTTTTAAAGAGAATGGCGATTGTCTATGCTCATAATTGCAAGAGATTGCAATTTTTAGATTTATGACCAACAATTAAAGAATCCAATAAATTGCTTTCCATTTAAAATTTATCAATTTTCTTTCTACCTACTAGGTGATTCTACCATTCTTTAATTTCCTTATTATTTTAATATATATTAGCATAACTCATAAAGATCAACAGGTTTATGATGCAATTCTTAGGACAGAGAAATAGAAAAATGTTTTAAGATATGAGGAAAATAGATTATTAGGTTTCCATAATGTGTCTTTTATTACTTACAAAAAGACCCAAAAGACCCAGAGGGAAACAGGAAAATAAAATAAATTTTGATCTATTACAAACATAATTTTTCTCTTTGTAAATTGGAAATTCATTTAAAAAGACTAGCTTGAAATATATCAGTCCTTACAAATGGTAGTACATCTAAAAAAAAAACCGCCAAACATTATAGTTTAAAAGATCCTGATGATATGCCCAAGGATAAATTAAATAAGTCATATTAATAGTAGTTAAATATGTTCTTTATAGGTACTCTCAAGGGAAATGATAGGCATACTTATCAAGAAATATGGCACCCAAAATCTGCTGCCATAAGCTCACATGAGATGTCTGAGAACTGAACTTTATGCCATATTTTAATTATTAAATTCTTAGTTCACAAAATTTACTTCCTTATCCTTTTCTAATTAAATAAGTTTACCTTAACAGTTTCATCCCTATGTTTTCCTAAATTCTTGTGGTTTTTTAAATATGGCTTAGAATAAATTTCCCAATTCTATAGGATTTGTTATTACTCAATATCCTAGCTTTCTTCTGTCAGATTAAAGTTATAGAAAAAAATCTTATTTTAAATTAAATTTTTATTGATGTTATATATTCTGCAAAGCTAAAATGTAGAGTGCCTGACCAAAGAGCTGGCATGTGGCCGCAGGAATCTGATGGCCTCCAGGGTATTAAAAGAGAAAATTCTATTTTCCAAAGAAGACAAACTTTGGGAAATACACATATGCTCTTCCTGAGAAAACAAAACCATGACGTCACATTAGCTGAAGATAATTACAATTCATTGATAGGGATTTGGAAATCTGCACTGGTGTGGTTATGTCAGAGTCAGAGAGCATTTAGGAGGCTGCACATTAGTGGTGGGTAAATATTCCAGAGCATGCACCGTGGTTTACAAAAATTATATAATAGCAGTCACTCCACTTGCTTTTGCAAGACCACAATTAACGTAATTACAAATGAGAAAGTTGCTGTGTGCATATTATGAGAATTTTCCTCTACAGCAACCATTTTCCAAGTTTTGAGATAAAGACTTACCAGTGATTAAAATTCCAAAATAACAATTACTTCTTGCAATGAATATGTTTACAGAGGGGTAAAATAATAATATACAACAAGATGGGGAAACTTGTATAGGTAAATTAATAATAGTTTAACAAAACGTATTTTTGCAAAAACATGGCTTTACAATTGGCCTACTGAGCAAATCTTGGCTAATATAATTTTTGGATATTCATTATATGACTCAGTTCTTTACCTACTTATTCTAGATTAAACAATAGCAGCACAATGGTTAATTAACCTACATTGTAAAAAAGTACATAGCTGGATTGTCCAAAAAAATGACCTTTTTAAGTCAGGTTGCCATGTATCCTGGGTTACCTAGGATGACCTTAGTTTTTGACTATTTCTCTAATGGTGTCATTTTTACTATTGTCTGCTTTTACTCTCAGTTTTCTGCTTTTCCTCTCAGTAGTGTGACCTAGATATGCAGTCACTCTACTAATAAGAATCTAAAAGAGCTCATCTTTTATGCCTTAATTTTAAATAATTAAATTTTTGTCTAATAAAAATGACTTAAGATGGAAATGAAGAAAATCTGGCCCGACAACCGATACCATTGCTGGAAAAACTTTCTATTGATGGAGAATATTAGGTTCAAAGATCCAGCAGGAGAAAATGTGCAAACCATTCAAAGGCCAAAATTAAGTCTGATTTCTCTACTGAGTCTTCCACAGTATCTAGTTCAATGTAGTTTATGCAGAATCTCAGTAAACACTAGAGGATAGTTTAGATAAATTCTTGATTCAGCAGACAGATGTATGAATGACCAATTAAAGTTTGAAAATTATATCTCTGTAGTGATTTTGGAGAAACGTACACACCCATACATAAATATCTTACTGGGACCTCATTTTGAATAAGATTTTATTTTTAATGAATACAGAAAAAGATGAATGAACATGTCTCTGATGTTCTTTGAGGCAAAGTCTGCCTTATAGGCATTGGTGATTGATTTAAAACAATAAAAGAAGAAGAAAAGGAAAAGAACACTAGTAAAAGAAATTATTTATATTGAGACAAGACGTTCTGCTTTTATTACCATATTGACTACAAATATGTTCTGAAAATGCTTCAGGTTTTAGTTAACTATTTCTTTAGTAAATTTTATATTTAATTACGTTGGCTTTCATGCTAAGCTGACTTCCTCAGCCCTTGCCCAACATTTATTTGTAAGCAATTTTATACCTGAATAAAAAAAAAATTATGACACAGAACTGCCAAAATGTATCATTAAATATGTGAATTCTAAAGCAGGACACTGTGATAGCCTGGTGTGACACAGGCAGCTACCAGGGTTTAGTAGAACCACAGGGGCTTTGACAATATCTGCTTCACTACTGCCACCTCCCCCCAAAAGAAAAATAGGACAAACTTCAGTAGAAATTCAGTATATTTGAGATTTAAATCAGCAATAAATAAAAACAAAACATTATGATAAAATCGGAATTGTCAGGGAAGTGAGAATAATTAATAATGGTCAGTTATTAAGAGAGTTTGTTGAAAGCCTTCTTCCCAATTCTGCTCTTCCCCATATAGTTCTTGTGTTAAGTGCATAGTGCCAGCAATGGTCTGGGAGGCCAAGCCAAACTTTGGTGTTCTCTTTATCTATTTTGCCACCTCCTTACTCATATCTCTATAGCCTTGTCCAAGACCAGAGCTCCGCACTCGTTCCTTCCTTCCACTGATACATACTAATGCTACAATGGAAGTAGATCATTTTGTTTTCAGTCCTATCAGTTATGTTGGAAGGTTGCCAGTTAACAATGTGGTCCCTTTCTTGAGGTAAACTCTACTTTTATTCCTTTTTTTCTTTTCAATGAAGTAGAATTTTCAAGACCTTGAGAGACAGGCGCTCTCAAATGTGATGCCTGGGTAATATCACATATTATACGTGTGCTTCTCTAAAGGTATACATATTCAATCAGAAGAACAGTCCTGAAAATAAATGGCAGAATGTTCTCACTGTCACCTTACAGCCCCAATTTAGTAGGGGATGAATTGCTAAGAAAGCATGCTCAGTGCATTGGGATTACTCTCCCGAGACTAAGATTATGCATAGATCTTGCTAAAATCTAACTAAAATTTTCTTTTATTTTTCCTTTACACAAAGGTAGTTTCTTCTTAATTCTTTAAGGAGGTAAGCATGTCAAAAATGAAGCAATATTTTCAAAGATGTTGTTATTGAAATTGTTAATGAAAAACTGCATGTGCCAGGTACTGAAGTAAATATTAGTGAATATGAAAATAAAGAAAACAAACAAAAATTCCTCCCTAATTCAAGTATACGTTAAAAATGTTGGGCGGCGCCTGTGGCTCAACAGAGTAGGGCACCAGCCCCATATGCTGGAGGTGGTGGGTTCAAACCCCACCCCGGCCAAAAACTGCAAAAAAAAAAAGTTTTTCCCTTTGCTTAAACATTCCCCTCATTAAGGAAAATACCAAAGCTACCAAGGCCCATCTCAGAACAATAACTTATTACATTCAACTGATTTGTTTTATTTTGTTTCTGTGAGAAGTAAAAGTTTTTAAGTGACAGAAGGCCAGAGATCTCAAGCTGCACTTGCATTTGGAGGTTGATAATATTAAAATTTTCCTTTTTTTTTTTTTTTTTTGTGACAAGAATCTCTCTCTGTTGCTCCAGCTAAAGTAAAATGTCACCTTAGCTCACTGTAACCTCAAATTCCTAGGCTTCCCCTGTAGCTGTAATTATAGTCATGCTCCTCCACACTTGACTAGATTTTCTATTTTTTATAGAGATGGAGGTCTCTTGCTCAGGCTGATCTTGAACTCCTGGGCTCAAATGATTCTTCCACCTTGGCATCCCGGAGTGCTGGGATTATAGGAATGAGCCACCACCCCAAGCCTCCACTCTTATTTCAAAAGTTGACCCCACCTTCATATAGAAGGGAAATTTATTATGTTTACTATACAACAACCAATTCCTGTTCTTGCAACCATTCCAACACTGTACTGGGGAATAACCATTTCTCTCCTGTATGCATTCAAGTGGAACAGCTGATCAAGATGGAAAACATCATTGAAAAATCTGGCCATAGCTTTGTTCCAGTAATGGCAACCTAAAGGCCCGTCATCTTTTGCTACCTGGCCTTTCCCTGGTCCCTGCCCAGCTTTCTTAGCAAGTCATTTTTATGAGCTCTATAAATTAACCATGAAATTAACTTCTGTTTAAGTTAGTCAGCTTCGGTTTCACTTGTTTTGCAGTCAGAGATTCCTAATAGCTACACCATGGATTTTCTCACAGGCTCCCATTGCATTCCTGGGTCTCATAACATGCCTTACAGTGGCAGGCAGCAAGCACTAGGATGAGTATATTTTATTTCAAGTAAAAATAGCACAAAAATGATGGTGCTAGACTAGTCCTCTAATTTATTCGTGTAAATGATTCCTTGTGATTAATGTAGCCAGTAGCTAAAACTGTTGCTTAGTCACAGTGCCAAAATGGCCGAAAATTATTTTGCTAGATAGTAAAAAGCTACTGACTTTTAGACCAGATTATTATTACAGCAATTACACAGATGACATGCAGAAGCCTTGAAGTTATGTGGCCCTTGGGATAGCAAACAAGAAGTTTGAAATAAAGGAAACTCAAATACCGGAATCATGTTGATGATCAGCGCTGCTTCTCTTGGCAAGAAAGCAGTTTCTTTTCTTCCAAAAAACAATTTGCATGACACTTGCTGGAGACATTACTTTCCTCCTGGTCACACATTAATTGACTACTTAGGTGCTCAGAGTAGTGAGAGAATAACACCAAGTGCTTATTAAAAAACCTTTCAGGAAAGCACAAGGTAATCACTAACGTGATTGCCTTGATAATAATTAATACCTGGGGGCTAGCTTGTAGCCTAAATCAATAATGGTTATTTGTCCCATCTTGAATCTATAAAATTCCAGACATGATCCTTTCTTCACACCCCTTGCTGTAAGAGCTAAAAGCAAAGTCTGTGTCAAATTCTTGATTCCGTATCTATGGCAGACACAATACGAGAGATAAAACCTAATGAGTTTCTACAAACACAACCAATTTGTTAGCATTGACTGGTCACTTCAGTGAAAGAACCAGTCAATTTAATCAAATTGGCCAAACTGGCCTTAAGCTGAAGTGACAAATGGATGCAGTCAAAATAATTAAACTAAGTAAATAGACTGGGTGTGCTCACTTCAGTATCCGTATAATGGTTCGGAATCTTAACACTCCTGCTCATAAGCACTGGTCTCTGGTGAGTGGGAAAATGTTAATACTGGAGGAACACATAGCAAGATGCCTGCTTACCCCAGTGGTCATAAGCAATCATCTGAATGAGCAGAACCTGTAGGCAAATGGAATAAACCTTTCCCCTCACCTCTTGACTAAGGGCATGCCCAGGAGTCCTACACCAGGCTTTCTAATCATTGGCATGTGAAGAATCCAGAAGAGACATTGCCCCTAGCCACAGTATAATTGGTTATATACATACAGTATAAACATACATTTACTGGACAGTGGACACAGGAATACTGAATTAGAAAACATCCCCAAGTGGCTGAACCAGGAATCTAAGAAGAATAGACAGCAGAGAGGGCTTTCGAAAGCCCCAAACAATCATGGTAATTCTCTTCCAACTGTTGCCCTGCTGGCACTCTTCCTGAGCAGACAGTCCAGAGCTGCTGCATCTCTCAGATAACAAGGTAATTAATGTTAAAAAGGAAGGCCAGATTGAGGAGGGTCAGTTGTAGCTCCAGAATTATAAAAAGGTGGAATTGAAAAGCCTATTTCCATGTCCCCCTAACTTTTTTTCTAAGGCTTATGTTAAAGAGATTTGGAAAGGCAGGGGTAGAGACATGAATAAACAAAGGCTATTAGAGGAAAATGAAATTCCTTTCCTCTTAGCCTTTTCCCATTATAGATCTTTTCTAAGCCCCAAACATTTTTTAACCCAAACTTCCAAATTAGTTTCTTCGCTTTAAAAAAAAAAATGCATGTAATTTGTTCATAACCACCATTAAAGGTGAAGCCATCCCTTTCAATGAAGTAAGGATCTTTCCCTCTTTCCCGCCCGCCCCACTTCTCTAATTTGCTGCAGACACCTAGATAGTCACTATTTGTTGATTGCTTAAACTCTGGAGACGAAGCATACAATTATCACAGCATCACATCTGGAAACATTTTCTATCAAAGATAGGGATGGGTTTGTAGAGAGCTGTATAGGATGGTGATATGAGATTTCAATGTCCTATATTTTTTAAAAAAGAGAGAAAATTAAATGTCACTTTCAAATTCATAGCATTTATTTTATGCTTAATGACAATGGTATCTCAACTTTAAACAAAAAAGAAATGTGTAGCCTTGTATAAGAGCTAAAAGAAATAAATGAGACCTTGAAAATGCTAATTAGGCTTACTTACAGTGACTATAACATAAGAATAATATGTTGCATTTATTGAATATACTCTTTGCTCAGTGTTTTAATGTGTACCAACACATTTCAATTCCATATAAACTGTAGGACAATAATATGAATTTTATCTTTATTAAGATAATACAACTAAGGCAAAGAGAATTTGAACAACTTGATGAAGGTAACATAGCTAATAAGTGCAGAAACCAGGATCTGAACCCAGAAAATTTAGCTCCAAGATCCACATTTTTAATTACTACTTACAGTAGCCACTAACATAAAAAATCTGAATGTCTGTAAAGATGAAATAATATTAGATATAGCTGAGTTTTGAATATAATGTTGGGTAAACAAGGTAACCACTCAAGTAATTCTAAAATGAATAGAAGAAGGAAATAATTTTAGTAAGTAGTATACAACTTTTATATATCATTCTAACACAATTTTGTTATATGATTTTAAAAAATACATCTTTGATACTATATATCTATATTACATGTGTATATGTATTGCGCACACACACACCCCCACACACTAACAAATTACTTAATGGTGATTATATGTCCAGAAACAACAATTGCTATGGACACTTTTTTCACAGGTATAACGTACACTGTGAGGGGGGCATAACTACAAATTGCACTTTAACCTTACAAACGCAAACTGTTTGTACCCGCACATTAATCGGAAAATCATAGAGTAAGTGAAATTACTGTATGGTTAAGTTTTACAGGCTTCTAGAGACTGAGCCTATAACACTAACTACAATCCTGTGTCCATAATCATGAAAGGACAATTTTAATGGCTTTCTTTTAAGGCCTGGTAAATAAAGAAAAAAATCAGGATTTAGAAAATTTGGATTTCCAATTCAAATGCACAGTTAGCTAAACCTATGGCATTGGCTTTCTTAAAATGTTTCTCAATACATGTTAAATAATTGTAACAGGAACAGCCAAGGCCTCTGGTCATGCATCCAAACCTCAGCCCTTGGGCAGATACAAGCACGCACAGACCATCACCAATATCACTCCTGAGAAGCAGCAAAGGGAAACAGAAGAGGTGGTTCACAGAAAGTCTCTTAAATATTTTAGATTTTTCAAAGCCTAACTTCATCATTTAGATCAATACAGCTAAAGTGAACCCTTACTGGCTCACAGCTCCTGAAATTGCAGTGCACCATGAACACAGAAAAAGGAAGCCGGTCCTGATTCCCCAACTGCAGCAAGTCCACACGGAGCATTGTCCCCCTGGAGGAGGTCTGCCTCATTAACCTTTAGGTGACAGCAACTGAGACAGCAGGAAAAGGGGCTGGGACAGCTCTGGGAAAGATGACAAGTCAGAAGTAAGATGGCTTATGACAGGGCCTATCTCTAAAGGGAAGAAAAAACAAGGAAATTGGCGACACAAATGGAAAGTGACGGGAAGAAAGTTTGGGACTGTAAATGAGCTCAGTAGGAAAAGCAGTGGCACACGCACTGGAGTGAAACCACTGCATTTGGGGATTATGCCCCAAAATGCTTATTATCACAATATTGTCTCCCAGCCGACAGAGCAGGACTAGATTTATTATACATCCTACTAAGTTCCTCATCCTGTCCTTGCAGAAGCAGCAAAGTCAATCCTGAGTAGAAAATTAACCACTTCTTTTTTCCCTTTTTTGCCTCTTCTTTGCTTCTTACATTGGTAAA
>CAUYPK010128233.1:0-22604 GCA_963574355.1 Loris lydekkerianus
AATTTCGGCTCTTTGCCTCTTATCATTATTTTGTATACTGTGGCTCTTTGCCAAGTTTGGATTTTGTTATGCTGCTTCTGAGGAGGGACCTCTGAGGAGCGATCTCCGAGCGCGTAGTCGAACTTGTTCGCCACCCCTGAAGCACTTTACATATTTCAGCCCATTTAATCATTCTCATAACATGAAATGAGTTGGGTACATTATGGCCCCTGATGAGATGAGGACATTGCCCAACTTCACACAGCAAGTTAACTGAGGAAGCCAGACCCCCCAATCTATGTTTCTGACACCTTGCACCATCCCAAAGGAGACTGAGTTATTTTTAGCCCTATGCCCTCAAGCCTGAGTGGCTTTCTGAGCCCAAACATTGGTCTAATTCTTCCCCTGGCTAGCCAATCATGACAATTTAAGACAAAGCCCATCTTGATCTGACATTTTGATTGGGATTATTCTACAGCCAGTTAGAAATTCTTCCTAAAGACCATTAGCTAAATTGTACAATTGAATTTGATTCATCACCTGAAGCTCTATGCATCTACAAAACCAGTGGTTGAAGTATAGGGAGTGAGAGGTGCTTCTCCCTCCCCCAGTGAAGCCAGCCTCCTTGAATGTATTCCAAAGTCAACAGGTAAGACCCATCAAGAAAGATCATAAAATTTCGACATTTGCACAATCCAATTCTGGTACTTAGAATAGTGAGTGTGAAGCCAATCTGAGTTTGTCTAAACTCAGATTGTTTAATGTATGATCAATTTTTTTTTTTTTTTTTTTAAAAGAGAGAGTCTTACTTTGTTACCCTTGGCAGAGTGCTGAGGCATCACAGCTCACAGCAACCTCCAGCTCTTGGGCTTAGGAAATTCTCTTGCCTCAGCCTCCCGAGTAGCTGGGACTATAGGCGCTCACCACAATGCCCAGCTATTTTTTGGTTGCAGTTTGGTGGGGGCTGGGTTGAAACCTTCAGCCTCAGTATATGGGCATGGCACCTTACTCACTGAGCCACAGGCGCTGCCCGATCGTTTTTTTTTTTTTTTTTTAAGAGATGGAGTTTTACTCAGTCACCCTGGGTAGAATGCTGTGGTGTCATAGTTTACAGCAACCTCAAACTCTTCAGCTCACATGATCCTTTTGCCTCAGCCTCCAATGTGCCTGGGAGTACAGGTGCCTCCCATAATGCCTGGCTAGTTTTTCTATTTTTAGTAGAGATGGCGTCTTGCTTTCCTTAGGCTGGTCTTGAACTCCTGAGCTCAAGAAATCTACCCACCTCACCCCTAATGTAATATCAATATTAACAGAGCCACGAAGTATAAGAATTCTTGGCAAGAAAAAAATGTTTGAATAAAAAAGCCGAAAAGCATGGTTAAAGAGAGTAAGGACACCAAGATGGTTAAAGCAAAGATCTTGTAGTCTTATGAATAAAAAAATCTGGATATACGTGGCATTCCTCTGAACAATAAGCGTCATCAGGGTATGTTCAAAAGAAGATCCAAGTTTCTTACCTCAGCAGCCAAGGGCCTCCACCCCATCTGGACTTCTCTTGATGTCTCCCTTACCTCCCAATACTTCCGGAATGGCACTCACTCCTGTCATTCACCACCAAGCCTAATGCGTGGCTCAAGACCCATCTCCTACTGGAATACAGTCCCTCAACCCTCCCCCTCTCTTCCATTAAGGTCTAACTCAAGAGCTTATTTCTCTACAAGGCCTTCCCCACATGCTTTGAGAAAAGTGCCATTTACTTGGTACTTACACCATTCCACTTGCCAAACCCTTTCATACTTTCATCCTGTGTCTCCCTAACTAGGCTATAACTTTTGAGTGCAAGAACTCTGTTCTAACTTGATCCCTTGCATGCAGTGTATCTCTCCGCATACAACTTAAAAATTTCAATTTTGGTGACGAAACACTCTAAAGTTAGTTTTCAAAGCCTTACTTAACAAGGAAGAGAAAATGCTTTAAAGAGAAAATAAAAAAATCAAAGTCAAGATTAAAATCACTTGGATAACTGCAGATAATATTGTAGATTAAACTGCTCAATCTACATAGTACTTACCATGATCCAGGCTCTGTTCTAACTCTTCACATATGAATCCATCACAACTATGAGGCTGTACTACTATTATCCACAATTTACTGATAAAAAAACTGACGGGCAGAGCAGTTGGCTATTATAAATAATAGATACAACGGAAAGTTTGGAATCAAGTCCATGAGAGAGGTTCAGAAGTCCAAAAACTAAGTTTTGACTTAAAAAAGTAATCAGGCAAGAAAAGAAGGAAAAGTGTCCCCGAGACTCAATAAAATACATGGAAAATATATATAGAAAATCATTACTTGAATCTTTCTGGTGTACTGTCCTCACTGTTTAAAAGCATCTCAGAAGGATCAAAAGATAGAGATCAGAAGGGAAGTAAAACTGTCTTTATATGACAGGGCTGTCTAAAACACCAGCGAGTAAGCTGCAGCTGGCAGGCCAAGGTACGATGCTGGCCCTCAGTTTTCTGGAAGCTGTAAATACTTTCACATTTTTAAATGGTGGAAAAATCTTAAATATTTTTCAGTGCATGAAAATTATATGAACTTCAAACTTCAGTGACTATAAAGTTTTACTGTAACACAGCCATGCTGATTCATCTACATACTGTCCAGCACCACTTTCATGCTACAAAGGCAAACTTGAGTAGCTGTGATGGAGGCTATTGTATTCACAAAATCTTTACCGTCTGGTCCTTTATAGAAAAGTTTCCCAAACCATGGGTATATAATAATCTTATAGAACTTATTAAAAAGTTATTAGAATAATTAAGTTTATGAATCATACAAAACAACTATTTCTATAAACCAACAAGTGAAAATTTAAACTAAAGAACAGTACCATTTTTAACACTGTCAAAATGCAAAATATTTAAAGAGAAATGTCACAAAACATGTACAAGAAACACCTATAGACATAAATTAGGCAGCAATACTGAGAAATAAGTGGATAGCTACACTTTGTTCATGGACCAAAAGATATAATACTGTAAGCACATCAATTCTCTACAAACTAATCTAAATTCAGTGAAAATTCGTAGACATTGGTAAGCTGATTCTAAAATTTACATGAAATACAAATTGAGAATAACTACAAACAACTTTGGAAAAGTAAAATAAAGCTGGAGGAGTCACACTATCTGATTAAAATTTACTATAAGGAACAGAACAGAAAAATTTCCAAAGAGACCCAAATACCACAGTAAACTGATTTCCAACAAAAGAGACAAAGCAAATTCAATTAAATAAGGTCTTTTCAACAAATGGTGCTAGAAAAACTGAATGGCCTATCTTTAATTTAAAAAAAAGCAAAGAACCTCAACCCTTAATTGATGTCACATATAAAAATTAACTGAGAACTGATCACAGACTAAGAGCTGAAAAATAAACAACTTACAGAATACATGGAAAAAAATCTTTTGAGACCTATGGTTTAGGGGATGCAAAAAGCACAAACCAGAAAAGAAAAAAGCTGTTCTATTTGATTCCATCAAATCTAAAACCTTAGCTCTTCCAAAGACATTTTATAAGCAAATGAAAAAGATAGCTACAAATTCGATGAAAATAGCAAGAAGAAGTGAGCATATTCTTGGATGCTTCTCCTAAGAAGATGAGTGGCTAATAAGCAACGAAAAGACAATCAGTGTCTCACTGGTCATCAAGGAAATGCAAATTAAAACCACAAGAGATACCATCATAAACCCACTATAATAAAATTAAAAGGACTGACAACACCTAGTATTGGTGAGCGCCTGAAGCAACTAGAACTCACATGCATTACTGGTGGTAATGTAAAATGCGATGGCCACTTTGGAAAACAATTTGGTATTTCTGACAAAGTTAAAACATATCTTACCAAATGACTTAGCAATTCACTGGTGAAGTATTTACCAAAAGAGAAATAAAAGCATATGTCTACACAAAGATGTCAACACAAATGGTTATGGCAGTGTTCCTCAAAATAGTCAAATGTATACCAACTGGTTAATTGATAAAACATATTATGTTACACCCCTAAGATGGAATACTAGCTGGTAATCAAAGGAAACATGGATGAATCTCAAAGCATGATGCTAAGTGAACAAAGAGTGACATATGGCAACATACTGCATGAGTCCATTCATCATGGCATTGTAAAAATTATAGCACTATAGCGAAAGGAAACAGAACAATAGCTGCCAAGGGAGTAGGAGCTAGGGGTATGAATGACTGCAAAGTGGTCTGAGGGAACTTTTTGTGACAAAGGGACTGTTCTTTATCTTGATGCCGTATTGGTTACGATTGTAACAAATGTACGATGTACATCTACCAATTCTTAGAACTGTACATTTTTATGTAGTTTATTATTTGTAACTTTTGTCTCAATAAATGTGATACTTTTAAATAAAAAGATAGTTCAAACATGTGGTGTTATTAGTTCTTTAAAATATTCTCTTGCTTTATCAACTTAAAAACATACTTAAACACAAATATGTTCCAATGCCAGGAATAACTTTTTTTTTTTTTTGCAGTTTGGCCAGGGCTGGGTTTGAACCTGCCACCTCTGGCATATGGGGCTGGTGCCCTAACCCTTTGAGCCACAGGGGCCACCCAATAACTTTTTATTATACAGTTAAACTTCTGAAAAATAGAGAACTTAGAGCAAATAATTCAAGAAAAAAATACAGGAATTGCCTGAGTTACAAGCATCTGACTTACATACCACTCACACTTAACGAATGTAGGCTGTTATAGATGATAGGTAAATGTACGTGTTCCAACTTACATAAGAACAAGCCTACACAGAATCTATCTTATTTGTAACCCAGGGACTGCCTACAGAACAAATCTTAATTTTTAGCTAAATTTGCCAATTGTCTTTCAGAATTTCATAGTCCCAAGAAACTCAAATGACATTTTATCAAGAGCAGAAGTCAAGCTAAACACTCCCATCAAACTTGGAAGCTCACCTCATTTTCATACTGGATTTCTAACATGGCCCGTGAGCTGCCGAGATCTTGCATCACAGACTCGGCTTGTTTCAGCAGCTCCTCTCTGTTCACAGTACGCTACAAAGAAGTACAAATGTAAGGAAATTATGCTCTACTTAACATTACACTTTAATAAACATATGGCATTTCATGAAATGTAAAAATTCAATTATTAGAATGTTACCTCCTTAAATGCATGCCTCAGGAAATATTAAGTAGTAGCCACACTGCTACAAACATCAACATCAACCTGGCCTATATGAAGGAAAGCTAGATGCAAGGGTAATTAATTCCTAAATTATCTTGAGGTCATGGTAGGTTTAGAAAAGTCCAAGGTGGAGAAGAAAAGATCTTGGTAACTAAGGCTGCAATTTCATGAAATCTCCCTGGGCACATTTGGAGTTAGATGATAGAGAAATAGGTATGGAGGTGCCAAGTTAGACTGGTAAGCAAGAAATCTACTGGCTCTGACCTGCCAACATTCTGTAAGCACTTCTACGGAATCTATTAATGAGATTAATGGGGATGATAAAGGCCTTGCTAGATTTCTAAATTATGCCAACAAGGTCATTTATGGAAGCCCAATGAGACAAATGAAGAAAAGAATAGGGATGGTATGCTTCAGTTTACGTTCTGTTTTGTTTCTCATAAATGCAACTCTCTCCTTTTTCACGCCCTTGCTAATGGCTCTTATCTCTGGGAGATAAAGGCTTTGGAAGAGAGGCTTAAATTCTCAGAATAAAAGAAGCAGATGACATAAAAGTCCTGAGTAAGTAAAAAATGTAGGACAGGGTTTCAGATGGATTATGGCTCAGAGAACTATAATTTACACAACACTGAGGATGACTGGTGTAGAAACTCAAAATGTATTAAGGATTTTGTTTCTGTCTCTTTTAATTGGAATGATTTGTTAAGGGAATGAAAGGGTTCTTGACTAATTCTAACCATTGCATAAAGGATCAACTTTAAAAGGAAGGCTACAGTTTGAGTTCCTAATTTAGAAAGAAAGGGAAGTCTCGGGAAGGGAAAACAAGATTCTTTCCTGGTAGAAGTTATGGCAACTGTAAGGAAGAAAAAGAATTGTACTAATTATTTCAGATATGGGGTGGGGGAAAGGAGAGTCTTAATAGAGGATAAAAAAGAATCACAGATAGACCAGGTCCAAAGACTGGCAGGAAAATATGACTAACAAAGAGACAACTGTTTCTT
The DNA here is from genome assembly GCA_963574355.1 of Loris lydekkerianus. Classification (NCBI taxonomy): domain Eukaryota; kingdom Metazoa; phylum Chordata; class Mammalia; order Primates; family Lorisidae; genus Loris; species Loris lydekkerianus. The sequence continues at coordinate 6,210 of CAUYPK010128233.1, forward strand.
AGGCCTCCAACACTAAGAGGTCAACCAACAGTTAGGTATGCCACATTTCTAGTTTTCCCATCACTTTGAAGAAGCTAAGCTTATTTAAATGTTTCCAGGAGAAACTTACTTTTTTTCTATCCAATCTAGGTGCAACTCTGCTATCTTGAGAATCAGACTGGTTGATTTCTGGGTTGGTATCAAGTAATCTTTGCATTGCTCGGTCCCGATCAAATGCAGTCACATAAAAAAGCATTTGCCGGGTATCAAAAGGAAAGAAAAATGGGCTGTAAAGAGATGCAATACAAATTTATTATCTGGATAAGAATCAAAAACCACCAACAGTAACAAAACCTCCATCAGAAGTAACTTTTGATACAACATAGAATGATTATGAATAAAATAAAAATTAATTTGCCTAGGCCATTTTAAGAATTTTTGTAGTTCTTGTATGAAATGTCTAAGTGATCAAGTAAGAAGGCATTAAGTAGCTTTCCAAAATAAAATCTGAAATCTAATTTTTAAAATCCTACAGTTAAGACTATTGAAGATAATCTTTACCAAGACTTTTACAAACTGTAACATGACTAGTAAATGCTAAATTAAAAATATGACACCACTACATTATAAGGCTGCCAACCCTTCTCCACGCTAAGTAAACTTAGTGCCCACCCCACCCCCCATGCCACATACACACAAGGAATGACTTTACTATTTTAGGTCATTAAATATAAAATTTCCAATATTGAATCAAAAGTTTACAGTATCTCAAGACGCAGTACAATTAATCAAAGTAAGCCCCTAAACCATCCACACAATTTTGCCATCTTAATGGTAGCTTGTTTATGCCAGCAGCGAAGCAGCCTAGAGAGCAAGTGGCAACGAAATTGCAAAAAGCATTTTCCACAACTCGCTGAGAATTGAGTATTTTTCCTTGCAAGAAGTAGTCCAAGCCTGGGAATAGTGGTAGTCAGTTGGTGTAATGGCTGATGAATACAGTAGGTGACAGTTTCCAAGTCCAGCTTCTGGAGTTTGAGCAATATTGTTTGTGTGACATGTTGTCGTGCACTGTCCTGGAAGAGGACTGGCTAGTCTCTATTGACCAATCTTGGCTGTTTACTTGCCAGCATCCTCTCATCTTTCTGTCCAACTGGTTGCAATAGATATCTGCTGTAACGGGCTGACCAGATTTCATAGATAGATGAATAGATGTAAATAGATAATACCAGCACTGTACCACCAAACAGATGCCATTTGTGTCTTTTGACAAATATTCTTCGCTTTTGGATTATGTTTTTTGGCACTTGTATCTTTATCCAACCATTGTGCTGAAGGCCTGTGATTGTCAAAAATAATCTATTTTTCATCACATGCAACAACATGGTATAGAAATGGCTCTCCTTTATGTTGTGACAGCAAAAGAAAGTCAAGTTTCAAGACATATCTTCTGATGCTTAATTAATTCACGCTGAACCCATCTACCCAGCTTCTGGACCTTGACAATTTGTTTCAAATGGTCCAATATTGTTGGGATTGTTAATGTGAAACGTTTGCTGCTAATTCATGCATAGATTGAGGTGGACTCACTGGTATTGTATCTTCCAGTTCATCATTATTTATCTTGGTCTCAGATCACCCATGTGGTTTATTTTCAAGATCAAAATCACCAGAATGGAACTTCTAAAAACCACTGACATACTATGCATCATTAGCCTCATCCCTCCCAAACACTTCCATTGATACCTGAGCTCTCTGCACTTCATTGGTTCCACAACAGAATGCATATTTGAAAATAACATGAATTTTTGACTCAGCCATGGTTTTACAAAAATTGCTGTTAAGAAAAAAAAAAACCTTGAAAGATAACCACAAGTGAAAATGTGCACTTGAAAGAATGAGGATGTACCTGAGGATGTACCTTGACAAGTTAAAAAATAAAACAAAAAAACACTAAGAGGTGTCAACATGAACTGTTATGTCAGAGATGTCAACTGTCAAATGTAGTACTTAGGAAACTGAACATTCCATACTGAATAACCTAACACAGCAGAACTTCCGTAGTTGATCCGTGCCCTCACTATATCAACCATCTCCTTAATATGACCCAATTTTCATCTTTGGGCAGCACCACATGTATGTATCAGCTCAGCAGGCCTAATTTCTTATTTTGATCACCATCATCTGTTGACCAGTTTGTTATACTCCCTTAGGGGTCAACTGAGAATTTCTACTGATTTTCTCATGATTTCCCTACTCCTTTTGGCATTTCTAAGAGACTCAAAACTGCTAAAAGGCAGCTACTGAAAAGAATGAACCCTATAGGAAAAGATCCTAGTATCTTTTGATTTTGGCAGTCCCTGACACCAAGTTGCCATGAACATTTACTATAGTGACCTAAACGTTCTGTATCTGTTCTGTGCAATGTAAGTAGTCATGTAAGAATGTGACCAAAAAAAAAATTTCTAATTTTATTTTATTATAATGCAAATGTAAATAGTCAGATACGGCCAGTAGCAACTCTCTCCTTGTAGACCTTTGTGATTTCATATACACAGACACATACTATGGAGGAAATTTTGTACCAGTCAACTTATCTAGTCTATTTGAATACTAAAGCTACATTATTAAGCAAGCACTAATCAAATACTACAGTATTAATCAACATTTAATTAGGTCTACTTAACGACAATGATTCTGTTACAAATTTATATAAAGATCAACCCAATAACATCCCTGAGGCCACATTTCAGAGGTAAAAGTCTTACCAGGTTTTTCCTAGCTCAGTAAGCCATGTTGGGATGTTTCCTGTCATGATTACTAAAGGATCTTGAAGTTGCCTATTTGCTTTTGCCGTTAGCTTACTGTTAATAAATTCACTAGTTGGAATAATCTCCTTGCACATTGCATTCTGTAAAATGTTGAAAAAAAATTCTACATGTAGTGAAACATTAGGATTATATTCACAATCTCTTCCTTTACCCCCCAAATACATGCAAAGTGCCTACATTTTACCTGCTGTTCTCCTACATAAAATATTCAGCTTCACACTGGTATGTCTCAATTTACCATGTATTTGCTAAAGCCAAACCCAGCTCCTACTTGAGCCACAGACTGCTACTGCTGGCTCAATCATTGATCTGGCAGCTACTGTTTCAGACAAAGCCAATTCCTTCGCCCTTCTCTAAGTTATATATACTTCAGAGGCAGGATGTCAACTTTCACTAAACCTTTTGATATTAAATCTTTGGTACATGAACTTTTGTCAATGTATTTAAAGAATTTTAAGTTTAATAAATCCACGTTCAGTTTTCATATTATAGCTTAATTTAATGAATTTATCACTAGAGAATATTTTATAAATCTGCTAAGAGAATTAATCTAAGAATGCTGGCTCAGAAAAAAAAAAAAGTGGGAGAAAATACATGGTGCCTCACTAGGCTAGGAGCCCTGGATTTAGCTAAATCACTCTGTTTCTAGTGCAACAAGAAATTTCATCAAACAGAACATGTGAGATAGTATGTCACAAACAACAGACCATGAAAACTTTACAAGTAAGTAACTTTACTCACGTCATACAAGTAATACCAGTATCGACTGATGGCATGTAAAACTCTTAAAAGTAGGATCACATCTAATGACGGGTCTTCAAAGGTTATATTTTCAGGTGGTGTGGGAGTGAGGTAAACTTCTAAAGGATTTGATACTGATGGGCACACTCCATCTAGAGGGAAAAGATCAGAGCAAGTTGTTTTCTCATTCTTTTCTTGAGACAGAATCTCATTTTCTCATCTAGGTAAGAGTACAATGGTAGTGTCATAGCTCACTGCAACCTCAAACTCTCAAACTCCTGGGCTCAAATGATTAATCATCCTGCCTCAGCTTCCCAAGTAGCAGTCCTCCCACATAGGACTACAAGAACGCAACATTATATGCCAGGCTAATGTTTTCTAATTTCTGTAGCGATGGGGTCTTGTTCTTACTCAGGCTGGTTAGATAATTACTTGCATTTCTGTTTTACACACTAGAAACAACAGCACAATAAAATGGCCAGAGTAATAAAAACTATTTAAATTTAAGTTCACTATTAGAGAAATTTTCAACCATAATATTTAGACAGTATTAAGTAGCTAGAAAACACCCCCAAATTACAAATATGATAAAAAGGATTTGGTTATTTAATCCAAAGCTCAGGACTAGATAAACTGTGATAGTTTTCAAGTAAGGTCTGTGATTCCTTTGTCTTTAGATTGTAGTAAGTACCAGCATTTTTAAAAAAAAGTCTGAAGGAGTATAGCAAGTGCCATGTACTTTTACCAAGTGAAATAATAACAATAAAAATCACAACACTATCACTTTATAAAGACCCTTTTTTAAACACCAAAGGCAAAAATATTCTCAAAATTAAGAGCACTTTAAGTAAAACTTAGTTTTGTTTGGTTTTTTTTTTGGAGGGGGGGCTGCTACAAAATCCTGATTTCTATGGACCAGGGAAACCAGGGATTAAAATTAATGTGAATGAGAATATTTCCCATGACTCTCAGACATTGTTACTATCATATAAAAAGAGCAGAGGGTTGTGGGAGCAATATTAGGCTAGACTTCTGTAATTGTTGAAATATACTACAATAATGAATGACAAAAGAAATTAAGGGCCAATCTGCCAATGACAAGCCACTGCTTTAAGCTCTTCTTCCGTGAATGTATACTACTAAAAAAATTTGTCTGAGGCTTAAAACAGAAATTCTTAAAAAACTGTAAGAGTTTTTTCCAATTTTAGAAATTCCATTTCAAAATAGCTTGACACCGTAAGCAAAGCTCACCTCTTGAAGTTGAGAAAATTCATGGGTAAGAAGTTATCACTGAAATTAAATGGTGGCGAACATGCCTAAGGAGTATTATGAGGATATGACCTGTTTATGTTTGTGATAGATTAGTGTGTGAGGATGGCAACTAGCGGGCAACAGAACCTACTATTGGACTGGTGGTAATCTGAAGAAATAGTATCCTCATGGTAGAAACCTGAAAATGAACATAAATAAGCTGTTCGCCAAAGAAATCCATGTCTTCTCTCCAAAGGGCATGTTTCAGTATGATAACAAAATCAGATGTTCATTTTCATAACTTTTTAACAGAAAAAATAAGTTTTTTTCCCTATTTTCTTTCCAAATTTAATGTTGTAGGTACTTAATTTTTTGTTTTCTAGATATCAAAGTCAAGGATTCAATAGAAAGCAATCAGACTGTTGAAATTTCATTTACTTCTAAATTATATCAAAACATAATTTTGCTACTTATTAATGTACTATTAATTGCTCCATTAAAACCATGAAAACAGTTAAACTACTATCCGCTGGCAATACATTTTTCTCCTGTATATATCATCTTACCATGCCATAACTCATCATGTTTTTTTGCATTCCTAGGGGAAGTTTTTGTTGGAGCAGTTTGGGCCCTTCCTCTTTTACCACCAACACAATCTTTATTATTTTCTTCATCCTCTCTCACGGGTTTATACCTAAAATAAGACCGTATGTAAACCAAACGTAGATTTTAAAACTGCAAATTATAATACAAAGCCAAACTGCAAGCCTCACACTCCACACACTTACCAGAAGAACTCTTAGGTCCATCCTCTCTCTATGTATACATATTTTGGATTCAGAGAATTACCAAAAACTCCAAAGGTAGTTCTGAGAAGAATGGCTGTCCATTTAAACATGAAGCAACAGACACAACCAATGCAGAACACTGCATCCATATGCAGAAATGCTAAATTTATTACCTAACGAAATATCATCTTATGGAAGCATTTTATTAAAGACGTGAACTAAATCTGGAAAAGTAGACATAAACCATGATGACTGCCTGAACACGAATATATGCTTTACTGAATGAGGCTACATGCACATATAGTTTGTACACATGACCAAAATTTCAAGTAGCTTTTCACATAATTAAATCTTAAGATTTTGGGCCCCCTTTCCTTATGAAAGCCAGGCATTAATTTAAAATTTTACATACAGTTTCAGAGTTCATGAAAAACCAAAAGAAATAGTTCAGACTTGCCATATTGTATGAGTCTTTGTCCAAATACCGGCTCTCCCTAGAGGATTGCTCTCATCGTCCGTGGACTCTCTTTCATCTTCAGCCTGTACACTGAACTGCCGTACTGCCTGATACACAGTCATGTTATATGGTAGCAAATGCTCTCCAATGTAAAACTGTAGCCTGTGTCTTACATTTCCTGAATTTAAGAACTGAGCAGCCTAAACAAAGCAAAGCAAAATCCACTTAGCTATAGACCTTGACCATTATACAGTATATTGTATATAACACAGTGGGAAGAGAACCTTACCAGAGACTCATCTATTTCCTCATCTGATCCATCATCATCACTGTCTTCATCATCTTCTCTTACTCTTCCATATCCTAAAGAACCAATGAGGCTATTAACCCCCTGGCAATTTTAGGAGTCAAAAAAATAAGAAAAGCCTTTCCGTCATGACAAAGGGTTTATCAGCTGCCTTGTGGCAAATGTACCTTGCTTTCTAAACCTATACACTTGTTCTCATTCTGTAGGCTTATCTTTCTCTTCCTTGATAAATGTTTCATACTTAAAAAAAAAAAAAAAACCCCTATATATACTTCTTAAACTAACATATTCTTAGAAAAATATGTACAGGTTGAGTATCACTGTTTGAAATGCTTCGAACCAAAGTGTTCCACATTTTGGAACTTTTTAGGTTTTATAACATATGCACATACATAATGATACATCTTATCACTTTTGGTGTGACACAAGTCTAAACACCAAATTCATTGTGTTACATATACATAAGACCAGAAGGTAGTTTTATAGAGTATTTTAAATAATTCTGTGTATGAAATACAATTTGTGTGCAATGAACTACCAGAAAGCAAAGGTGTCAGGTGTGGAATTTTCCACTTGTGATATCATGTGAGCACTCAGAATTTCAGATTTCAGAGCACTTAAGATTTCAAGTTTTCAGGTTTGAGATGCTCAACCTGTATGTATTTCTATGAAGCAGAAAGGCCTAAGAAAACCATCAAACACAAAATGTCATTTCTACTAAATATTGTGTTATGTACACTCGGGATCTAGAAGGAACTGTCAAACTATAAGCTGCTTGTGATTGTGGATGACTTTGTTCTTTGCTTCTTGTGTTTTTCAGTTTCCTAAACTGCATATACATTTAAACTATACTTAAAGATACTATATCTTAAAAAAAGTTATTGTAAAAACTTGGTAAAAAAAATCATCACTCAAGTCAGTCAACTTCAAATAAACTCAACGTATGTCTGCATATTAAATATAAAATAACAAGGAACAAGAGTTCCGACTGTCTAGGTTTTAGCAGAAATATTAAACAGAAAAATAATGCATGTATCTGTTAATATTAACTTCATCCCAAATACACATATAAACACACAAACTACACATATGAAAAGTACCTCTAACTACAAGGTATCTCTCAATAGCTTGTACCAAAGCCAGGGGGTCGATCTTAACAGGTCCACCCTTCCACTGCTTCACATTTGCACAGTCTGGATGTCTCTGTAACTGGCATTTTAACTGATGTGTGTTGAAAAATTTTAAAGCCTGTGATCCTCTGTTGAGAGAAAAGCTCAAGATAATTTGTGAAAAAAATGTTAGTCTATTATTTTCACAATCAATATATATTAATTCAAATAAAGGCAAGATAATACAAAACCTGCATTTTTGTAAGGACATTTAAGAATATCATTTTATTGCAAAGTAAGCAGTTACCAGTTTTGCAAATAGTAAATCCAGTAATTCAAGTTTAGTAAAAGTTAAAATCAGTAAGAAAATATGGGTAAGTATGCATGCATATGAAAATCATTCAACCTTTGTCTCATTAATCTATGTGAGCAGAAATATTTTGCCATTAATATTTAATTAATTCTCTGAAATAAAAATTCCTCAACTATCTGAATGTATTCACTTTTTCTGCAACATTTTGCCCTTTCCCAGTCAATCTATTTTAAAACAAACAAAAAACTTTTTTCATTTTCAAAGACTTTAGTGACCAAATTACTTTCAAAACTAACTTTTAAAATTTACTTTGTGCTATATACATTTCTTTTTTGTTTTTTTTTTGAGACAGAGCCTCAAGCTATCACCCCAGGTACAGTACAGTGCCGTGGCGTCATAGTTCACAGAAACCTCAAACTCTTGGGCTTACGCGATTCTCTTGCCTCAGCCTCCCAAGTAGTTGAGACTACTGGCGCCTGCCACAACGCCCACCCAGCTATTTTTTGGTTGTAGGTGTCATTGTTGTTTGGCAGGCCCAGGCTGGATTCGAATCCACCAGCTCTGGTGTATGTGGCTGGCGCCTTAGCCACTTGAGCTACAGGTACCACCTACACATTTTTCTTTTTTTTAATTGAGACAGAGTCTCACATTGTCACCCTTGGTAGAGTGCCATGGCGTCATAGCTCACAGCAACCTCAAACTCTTGGGCTCAAGCGGTTCTCTTGCCTCAGCCTCCCAAGTAGCTGGGACTACAGGCACCTGCCATAACACCTGGCTATTTTTTTGTTGCAGTAAGTGCAAGCCTGGGCCAGGTTTGAACCCACCTGACTCAGTGTATGTGGCTGGCACCCTAACCGCTGAGTCTATTTCTTTTTTTTAGCAGGTCTGGGGTGGTTTCGAACCTACTAGCCATATGTTCTGGAGTACGTGGCCAGTGCTCTAACCACTGAGGTATGGATGCCCTCTATATATACACTTATGAATGAAGGAGTTTAATAGCTACAACAATCAAAATTTGGTAATAGTGTTTAATTGCTCATTTCTGAAATTTTGTGACAAAAGTCAGGTACAGATGAAATGTGATTATCTTTAAAACTCCATAAAGCATACAAATAGTGATATGGAGAAGAATATCCCTTTGTATTAATATATGCTTATGTAAATGTATAGATTATATAAAAAGTAAAAGCTTCATGATTTTCTCAAACATAGCTAGAAAGGATGACCATCAAAACTGAATGACGAACTCTGTATTAACTTTCAAAGCAGAAAACAATCCCTAGTGTACACCATGTACTTTATCAATAACAATGCATATTATTTTAATTCAATAACTCTTTAAAATATGTTTTCAAGCCATCAGAATGTGGATTTTAAAAACCAATTTCTTATCTTCTAAGCGTCCAGTCAAAATATTCTAAGGCTTATAGCATTCCTTAACACAACTAACTTTTTTTTTTTTTTTTTGGGGGGGGAGGGGGGGTAGAGTCAGAGTCTCACTTTACCGCCCTCCATAGAGTGCCATGACGTCACACAGCTCACAGCAACCTCCAGCTTTTGGGCCCAGGCGATTCTCCTGCCTTGGCCTCCCGAGCAGCTGAGACCACAGGCACTCACCACAACGCCCGGTTATTTTTTTTTGTTATTGTTGCAGTTTTGGCCAGGGCTGGGTTTGAACCCGCCACCCTAGGTATATGGGGCCGGCGCCGTACTCACTGAGCCACAGACGCCACCCAACATAGTTAACTTTTATAATATGGGTCTTTAAAACTATCATATTGTTCAAAGAAATAGAAACTTTCATTAAATTACTAAAACTTTAAATGCTAGTTCAACTTAAACACAATTGTACAAAATAGAAATATTTTATTGTGTACATCTATAAAATTCTTTGAGAATTTTACAGTGTAACAACTTAAGAAAAACTGAGTGTATCACAAGGTGCCCACATAATCACTGAGTTATATATTTTTTTTAAATGTCCTACTTATGACACATAGTATGATTTTAAAGATAAAAAGTATTCGATTCATTCTTTAAAGTACTCAATTTCTCAGTCATTAGAGCTCAATGTTTTGGGGCAGACCAAGATTTTACCAGACCTCTTATCACTTTTTTAATCTCAATGAAATTACCAAAGTCCAGTGTGACAAGAGCATAATCTCAATGAAAGTACCAAAGTCCAGTGTGACGAGGGCATACCCCAGCAATGGGCCTTACCTGCCTCCTGTCCCATTTCCACTAGGGAAATCATGCACTTTGACGGGAAATTGTTCCATCTGGCTGAGGCAGTTGTTCATTTTGTGAACTAATGCCAACAAAGGCGCATGACCCACTGGTTCTACTCTTCCAATGGGCTCTTCCCCAGGAAGCTGAAGTTATAAATAAAGCAACAGGTTAAGTAAAGCCTTTTGAAAATGGAACACTCCTCAACAAAACTGAATAAGCAATTTTACAAAAGAGAATCATTCATCTATCATCTTTATCATTTATGGTAAGTTTGGATGAAAAATGTTTCCAAACAAATTATCTCAATAAAAGCATTCTTTTTGTACAGCCTATAATCTCTCATTTATAATTCTTAAAATTCAAAAGGCTATGAAAACATAAGTCATTTGGTGGCAAAACCAAGCCCAAACAGCCATAAGGCCATTCACAATCTTCATCTACCTATTTTAATAAAAACATTCATACGTTTTGCTGTAAAAATATTTAACATGTATGATTACAGAGTGCTGTTCACAATCCTCTAGGGATGTTAATGTGCTGCAGACCACTGGAAATCCACCCAACTCCAGAGTTTCAGATAAGAAACTACAGACAGACACATAATTTTCACCATGGTGTAAGGCCATACATCTAATCTCCAATAAATATTAAGTCTGCTTTAGGTAGTCTCACAAGTTAAAATAATTCAAGCAGTACTCAAATGCACATGAACAGTGCAGGAGCATGGTGAAGTAGTGTTGCTAATGTATAGGACCATTATATTTAACCTTATTACACAGATAATCCAGGTGGAAATTTCCCAAGGGATTCCTTCTTTTAAGCAGTTGGAAACAAGGAAGATGCTGGTTAATTCCAGTGCCCAAGTGTTGTTACCCTATTGCTCTCACCCACTGAGGATAAGGCGAGCCACTCTGACTCCTGGCCTTGTAATCCACATTACATTCAAGGTATTCTTGAATGGAATTGTTAGGATTGTGTTTTAGGTACAAAATGGAAACATGTCTCCCCTCACTATGTCTGCCTATTTTCCCAAAAGAAGATATTACAAAATGCACAAGTTGAAAAACAAATATTGTGAAGAGATACTTCCACCGTAGAAACCATGACAAGGACTTCATTAAATCACCATTTCACTATTTTACTATTTATTTCAATACACCATAAGTATAAGCTTGAAATTTCCTCAATATCCTGAAAAACAACTACTGGAAAACATAATTGGAATGAAAATACATGTATTAGTGAACACTGATTCTTATAAGATAAACAAGCTTTATTAGATAACTTACTGGAGAAGAAAAAAATACATGAAGGAATCTCTTTAATCTGATCTCTCTGCTCACAGCATCCTTTTCACTTTTAGATGTCAAATAAAACAACAGCTGCTTCACAAATCCACTATGTTGGATTTCAAATGATGAAACATCTGACTCTGAGACTATGCTACGGATTTCTACAAGGCACTCGGCTCCACCATCCACCTGAAAGAGTTGGAAATAGTATTTCCACAATGATTTAAATGGCACTTACTACATGCCTAATTCATATTTCCTCCCCTAAAAGAAAACATTCTCAATGCCTCTAAAAAAGAAGGATAAGTAGTAGTATATTCTCAGTAAATCTTTGGAAAATATCTTATGTTCAAATGACTGTGTAAATATGTCATGACCCAAAACAATAGGTATCCATAATAACTTAAGAAAACAGAATCTTCAGCTGGGCATGGTGGTTCACATCTATAATACTAGCACTCTGGGAGGCCAAGGCAGGTGGACTGCTTGAGCTCAGGAGTTTGAGACGAGCCTGAGCAAGAGTGAGACTCCCCCACGTCTGAAAATAGCTAGGTGTTGCGATGGGCGCCTGTAGGGTTTGAGATTGCTGTGAGCTATGATGCCACAGCACTCTACCAAGGATGACAAAGTGAAGACTGTCTCAAAAAAAACACTTCACATTAAACCTATGTTGCTTGTTTAAATGAAGTTTTTTTTGTTAGCAAATTAACAGTACATTTGAATAAGGGGCTATGATACCAGATAAAAATAAGAATACAAGTTAAAGCTTTAAATTTATACATTCAAAATCTCAATAAAATGAAGAATTTCTTGGAAAATATATACTGCCAAAATGGCACAAGGCACATCAAAACCTGAGAGAGAATCCAATAAAACATAACAGGTTTATTATTACAAAACCTCTATCATTTCCAAATACTATGAGATTCTGTGGGGAGAGGAATTAAGGAGAGGCCTATCAAGTATTAATACCTACAGTTGAAGAGGACTTGGAAAGGAGATGTGGTTGAGGTAATGGACATATGTAAAGTTTCTTCACTTGACAAGAAATTTGGGACACGAAGGAATAAAGTCAAAGATGATCTGTAGGTACACTTAATGACAGGATGACGAAAACTTGACAGTCAAGGGACAAGAAATAGAAATGTTAGCGCCAAAGGTACATGTGGGATTAGAAAGCTAATCTACGATAGCTAAATTCATGAAGTTAGGCAGTCATCAAGGAAAGGAGTAATTACGAGTAAAGAGATGCCAAAAGAGACTGAAAAAGACTAGCAAGATGCACTGGACAAAGTACCTGGAGGTTGAGTTGTTCAGTTGCAGCACAAAGTCTCTGAAGAACATTCAGTGCAGGATTGCTGCCGTCCATATTCTCAGAACTGAAATAACGCTCTACAAATTTATGTGCCTGCTCCTTAATCCAACCTTTAATTTTCTCTCTAAAAGTAAGAAAAAAGGAGGTATTAACATCTCAGTGTGTGTAAAACGGACATCATAAACTTCTGACCAAGGCACATAGCTGTTATATTTAAAACCCCTTTTGGCCTATGCTTATATATTAGCATATTCACATTCCACATTCACCAAACGTTCAGATACTTAAAATACAAATTTCAGGTCTTTACGTGAATAGTAAACAAAATGTTCTACCTTATAACATAACCATTTCCTAAGTGTTCATCCAAATGCAATTTTACATGACAGTTATCTAAATTACAGACACAACTACATTGTTATATGACAAATGAAATTCAGTAGCTTAAATTATATTTTCAGCTTCAGAAATTCATTTATTATTTTTATTAACTGAAATTCAGAACTACCACCAATCAAAGAAGCATGTTTTCCCAATGGCATTTGAGGTTTTAAAATGGCTCACCTCCTCGTCCTTGAGATATACTACTTCTGAGAATAAACACAAGTTCTGTGCCCATATGTCGTCTCCTTACAACAAAAGTATTGGCTAAAGTAAGTTTTTAGGATATGGGAACACAAGCAACACAGACTCCCCCCATATAATAACTTTACCTATTATTGGATATGGTGTCCTTTGAGGCAGCCCTGGCAAGACCACTAACTCCTGCAGTTCGTGCTGGCTCAATACTGTTGCTGTTGGACTGTGCACTTAACCGTCCCCACGTTTTTGGATTCAAGCTTGCCAGGAAAGAAGATTTAGGTGACTGGGTAGTGGTGGGGCTTTTAGCTATGAAAAGAAAAAAGAGAACTACACTTAAATCATTTTAGCACAATTGATGAAAAACAACTGAATCTTAAGTTTCACAGTCTTAACATATTAAATGAAAGAATTCTCAACACTAGGTCCTTAGGAAACCCAGGCATACCTTAAGAGCTACTGGCGGTTTTAACGAAGTATATTTCTGCAACTGTGATCACTTTCCCTTTAACTCCCCCTAAAGTTTCATCAGAAGGATTACCGTATATACTCGGGTCATACAGGTTATTTGATTCGGTGATTGTGATTTAGCTTGATTACCTGTTAAGCTATGGTTTTCTGCACTTTGTTTTAAAGTTGTTGTTGCTAGTTTACAGTTTTTCTTTAGCAATAAATATTGAAAAGCATTTAACCTACTGATTCCTCAATTATTGTAATTGTTTTGGGTATATATTTTTATTTTTGAACTTTACCAGTGGCTGCTGCGTTTTCCACCTCGGCTTATACTCGAGTCACTAAGTTTTCTCAGTTTTTAGGGAAAAATTAAGGGGGTCGGCTTATACTTAGGTTGGCTTATACTCGAGTATATACGGTAAGTATTTGTGCATCTAAACATAGAAAAGGTACAATAAAAATATGGTATAAAAGATAAAAAATGGTACATCATACATGTGTAAGGTACTCACCCTGCATGGAACTAGCAGGAAGATTGTGTATAATGAATTAGAAAGTGATGGAGAAGACTACACTGAGTAAAGTAGTCAGGGAAGGCCTTGCTGAGGAGGTGACATTTGAGCAGAGACTGGAATGATGGGAAGGATCTTGGTGAAAAGTGTTCCAGGCAGAGGGAATAGCAAGTGCAAAGGCCCTGGGGCAGGAATGAGCATTTGAGGAGCAGAAAGACTGGTATGGCTGCAACTAGATTTTAAAACAGAATGCAAATTCCTTAATAGTAATTTTAAAATACTGGTACTATATTGAAATAATAATTAACTTAAAATGTTATTAAAATGAATTTTGTATTTTTTTGTTTTAAAAAATGACAGCTATATTGAGGTATAATTCACTGACTATTTAAAATGTACAGGGGGTTGGATTGAAGATGGCGGCCGAGTAACAGCTTCCCTGCAACTGGGCATGGCGAACTGGGGAGACAAGACTCCAGGCAATTCTGGCCGGTGGGATCTGCCTATGATCATCCCTTTGAGGATACAGGGTGCCAGCAAGGGACTTCTGGACCCCAGGAGGAGGACAAAAACAGTGGAAAACTGGCAAATGGCTACATGTGTTTGATTGACCTAATCACACCAGCAACTGTGAGTACAAGCAGCAGTGAGACTGCAAACCAGAAAGGCCTTACCTGGGAACTGTTTTGGTGTTCTTGGACTTGGCACTCAGTTGAGCTGCCTTGGGGAGAGCTTGAGCAGGAGTGTGGAGAACTTTGAGCATTGTCTGGGGCCCCAGAATGAGCCAATGAGCTGGGCGAAGTAAGCCATTGTGAAAGAACTGCTCCGGCAAGCTCCGCCCTCAGGGTCCCAGAGCAAGGAATGGGCGGGACAAAGTAACCTAGTGACTGAGCAGCCTAAAGGTGGGGAGTGAGCTGCCTTACAGCCTTAATCCTTAGGGGCAGAGTGAGGCAGTTTTGGCACACTGGAGCCTTGGGCTGTTGCCCTGGGTAGAGTGCCATGATGTCACAGCTCATAGCAACCCAAACTCCTGGGCTTAGTACCATCCAGACCTCCATAAGAGCTGTGCAGTGACCCCTGACCAGTGACCCACACCCACCGGGCCTCTACATTCCCTGACCAGAAACTGCAGGAGCCATGCAACCCTGCGTCCTCCCTCATGTGTCCTCCCGGCCTCCACACTAGCCCGTTCATCTGGCCAGGGACACTGGTAGCTGCGTGCACTCTGGAGCCCTCCCTGCCTCTGCACAGAGCCCTTCTCCTGGCCAGAGACTGCTGGAGCCTTGGGTTCTCTGTGCCAAAGTCATTGGGTGCCAGGAACTCCCAGAACCGTGTGCACCACCCCCAGCCCTGTTGCTGGATCCGGGCATGTCACACACCAGAGCTGCTTCCAGAACTCCCTAGCTAGAGCAACCCCAGAGGAACTACACAGGGTCACTCCCTACAAAGATCCAGCAAGAATAGAGTGATCCTGATGGGGTCTAATCTTGGAGAGACACCTCCCCAACTCTGAGGACAGCCACAGGCAACGGTGAAAAACAATCCTGAGGCGAAATCAACAGAAAAGCTCTGGCAATATGAATAATCAAAGTAGATCAACACCCCCAAGGATCAATGGGGCAGAAACAACACAAGACCCCATGCACAAAAAAATAGCTGAAATGTCAGAAATTGAATTCAGGATCTTGATAGCAAAAAAGATCCAACTAGAATTCCAAAAGTTATCTCAAGAATTCAACGAATTCAAAGAGCAAATGACCAAAGATTTTGGCACACTGAGACAAGAAGTTGCATCCCTCAAAGATCTGAGAAACACAGTAGAATCCCTCAATAACAGAATGGAACAAGCAGAAAAAAGGATTTCTGACATTGAAGACAAAGCTTTCAAACACTCCCAAACTCTCAAAGTTGAAGAGAAATGGAGAGCAAAAACAGATCACTCTCTCAGAGAGCTCTGGGATAACTCGAAGAAAACCAATATTCGTCTTATAGAAATCCCCGAAAATGATGAAATGGCTTCACAAGGCATAGTGTCTCTTCTCCATGAGATTAAGAAGGAGAACTTTCCAGATATGCCAAGAGATTCCAAACTTCAGATAGCATACAGTTTCAGAACTCTAGCACAACTCAACCCGAACAAGACATCC
This sequence comes from Loris lydekkerianus, assembly GCA_963574355.1. Classification (NCBI taxonomy): domain Eukaryota; kingdom Metazoa; phylum Chordata; class Mammalia; order Primates; family Lorisidae; genus Loris; species Loris lydekkerianus. Next base: position 22,510 of record CAUYPK010128233.1, read on the forward strand.
CCCCGACACATCATAATCAATTTCACTAAAGTTAATATAAAGGAGAAAATTCTGAAGGCTGCCAGATGAAAGAAAACCATTACCTACAAGGGGAA
>CAUYPK010128234.1:0-10951 GCA_963574355.1 Loris lydekkerianus
GAATTTGAAATAAAACTGACAAAAGATAACAATCCAAAATGTCTAAAGAACTCCTATAAATCAACAAGAGCAAGACCTCGAATAGCCAAAACATTACTCAGCAATAAAAACACAGCAGGAGGAATCACACTACCAGACCTAAGACTGTACTATAAATCGATAGTGATCAAAACAGCATGGCACTGGCACAAAAGCAGAGAAGTAGATGTCAGGAACAGAATAGAGAACCAAGAGATGAATCCAGCTACTTACCATTATTTGATCTTTGACAAGACAATTAAAAACATTCAGTGGGGGAAAGATTTCCTATTTAACAAATGGTGCTGGGTAAACTGGCTGGCAACCTGTAGAAGATTGAAACTAGACCCACACCTTTCACCATTAACTAAGATAGACACTCACTGGATAAAAGATTTAAACTTAAGACATAAAGCTATAAAAATACTTGAAGGAAGTGCAGGAAAAACTCTTGAAGGAATCGGCCTGGGTGAATATTTTATGAGGAGGACTCCCCAGGCAATTGAAGCAGTATCAAAAATGCATTACTGGGACCTGATCAAACTAAAAAGCTTCTGCACAGCCAAGAACATAGTGAGTAAAGCAAGCAGACAGCCCTCAGAATGGGAGAAAATATTTGCAGGTTATACCACCAATAAAGGTCTAATAAGCAGAATCCACAGAGAACTCAAATTTATTAGCAAGAAAAGAACACGTGACCCCATTTTAGGGTGGGCAAGGGACTTAAAGAGAAACTTTTCTCAAGAAGATAGATGAAAAATCTACAAACACATGAAAAAAAGCTCATCATCCTTAATCATCAGAGAATTGCAAATCAAAACTATTTTGAGATATCACCTAACCCCAGTAAGAGTAGACCACATAACAAAATTCCCAAATCAGAAATGTTGGCGTGGATGTGGAAGAAAAGGCACACTTCTTCACTGCTGGTGGGAATGCCCACTAGTACGTCCTTTCTGGAAGGATGTTTGGAGAATACTTAGAGACCTAAAAATAGACCTGCCATTCAATCCTATAATCACTTTACTACGTTTAAACCCAGAAGACCAAAAGTCACAATATAAAAAAGACATCTGTACCAGAATGTTTATTGCAGCCCAATTTATAATTGCTAAGGCATGGAAGAAGCCCAAGTGCCCATTGACCCACGAATGGACTAACAAATTGTGTTACATGTACACCATGGAATACTATGCAGCCTTAAAGAAAGATGGAGACTTTACCTCTTTCATGCTTACATGGATGGAGCTGGAACATTTTCTTCTTAGCAAAGTCTCTCAGGAATGAAAAAAAAAGTATCCAATGTACTCAGCCCTACTATGAAGCTAAATTACAGTTTTCACATGAATGCTATAACCCAACTAGAGCACAAGACTATGGGGAAAGGGCCAAGGAAGGGGAAAAGAGGGGGGAGGTTTTGGTGGAGGGAGGGTAATGGGTGGGGCCACATGTATGGTGCATCTTAGAATGGGTATAGGCAATTGCACTAATGTACACAGCTATAATTTAACAATGAAATAAAATACACTACTGGGACCTGATCAAACTAAATATTTTGCACAGCCAAGAACATAGTAGGTAAAGGAAGCAGACAGTGCTCAGAATGGGAGAAAATATTTCCAGGTTATACCTCTGGTAAAGGTCTAATAACCAGTATACACAGAGAACTCAAACGTATTAGCAAGAAAAGAACATGTGACCTCATCTCAGGGTGGGCAAGGGACTTGAAGAGAAGCTTCTCTAAAGAAGACAGACACACAATCTACAAACACATTTTAAAAAGCTCATCATCTTTAATCATCAGAGAAATGAAAATCAAAACTACTTTGGGACATCACCTAACCCCAGTACGAGTAGCCCACATAACAAAATCCTAAAATCAGAGATGTTGGCGTGGATGTGGAGGAAATGGCACACTTCTGCACTTCTCGTGGGAATGCCCACTAATACGCTCCTTCTGGAAGGATGTTGGGAGAATACTTAGAGACCTACAAATAGACCTGCCATTCAATCCTATAATTCCTTTACTACGTTTATACCCAGAAGATTAAAAGTCACAATATAACAAAGACATCTGTACCAGAATATTTATTGCAGCCCAATTCATAATTGCTAAGTTTTGGACGAAGCCCAGTTGCCCATCAACCCACGAATGGACTAGCAAGTTGTGGTACCTGTATACCAGGGAATATTATGCAGCCTTAAAGAAAGATGGAGACTTTACCTTTTTCATGTTTACATGGATGGTGCTGGAACATATTCTTCTTAGCAAAGTATCTCATGAATGGAAGAAAAAGTATCCAATGTACTCACCTCTACTATGAAGCTAAATTATAACTTTCACATGAAGGTTATAGCCCAACAATAGCACTAGACTGTGGGGAAGGGGTCAAGGAAGAGGAAGGGAGGGTGTGGTTTTGGTGGAGGGAGGGCAACGGGTGGGGCCACATCCATGGTGTATGTTGGAATGGGTACAGGAGAAACTTACTAAATGCAGAATACAAATGCCTACATACAGTAACTAAGAAAATGCCATGAAGGCCATGCTTAACAGTTTGATGAGAATATTTTAAATTGTATATGAAAGCAGCACATTGTACCCGTTGATTGCACTAATGTACTCAGCTATGGTTCAACAATAAAAATAAATAAAGTAAAAAAATAAAAAAAAGATGAATAATGAAAGGTTATATTGATCCTCAGCAGGCTCTAGTAGGAGCACTCAAAAATATTTGGAAACGTCTTCCCCTAGAAGGAGAGGGTCCTCCTTTAAGTGTGGATTGCTATGCAAAACTCCTGTAGACACGGAGACAGGAAGTAATAAAAGGTAAGTGTAGCAAAGGTTGTGGAGACAGCCTGGGGAGCAGATGTGGGGCCAACACGGTAGCATTATCTGGACTGAGGGATTCACCATCCCAGGCATGGCCAATGGTAAGGAAATGGTATAGGTGTGGGTTAAACTGTCCCACATAAGCCACACAAGGCAAGTCTGTAATGAATTAAAAATGGCTTTTGATAACACAAAGGTAAAAAGGGAACTGGATTCCCCTCTGAGGCATACTCAAAGAGTGTTTCAAAACAGTTTCTCTGATGTTATGCTCCTGTTAAGCCCATGTGCTCAGAGACTTACAATCTCTCCACTGGAGATATGGGCCAGAGGTTGACAGGTGTTAAAAACACATTGTCTTTGGAGCCTACAGGTCTCTGCCTTTTGGAAGAACAAAGTCATTAGTCCATTATGAGGCAAACTAAGTGTGTGCTTGAGGGATTTTGTTTCCTCTTCTTCCCCAGGAGTTCTTTGTGATTTTTATTTGGATACCTTGCTCAAGAATTAACACATGTCGGAGTAGAAAGAAAAAGCAGAGGAAATTGTGCTGATTTGTAGACTTGATGTCTCCTCACAAGTTAAGTTTAGAAGAGAGTTAGAGATCATAGATTAAGTGTGTACATGACCACCAGTGTATATAAGGTAGTCAATAATAAAGATGTTTTGCTACATGCCATCCCATGTTATGCAGTCTGTTTCTTGTTTACCCTTAATAATTACAGGAGCGAGGTTATACCCATGGCAAAGCTGCTGTTCTTTCGTGTCTCCAGTCATGGAACAGTGGGCAACTAGGAGGAAGCAGTGATGGGGAGGGACGAGAATGTGCTTGGAGAAATACACAGCCACATACATGCACACACACATATGTATGTATGTAATATATAGGAAATCACACTATTTTCTCAGTACATGGTTAGTTGCTGTCATATCTGTTATTTAGGCTTTGAATTCTAACTGTGCTCCATTCTTGACTTTCTTTATTAGCATCACTAGTAATGAATACCACAGGGAGTAAGCAAATTGCTTTGAGAACAAAATGACTTTTTTCTTTCCCCTAAGTAATCCTCAAACAAAGGATTTATGTGACTCCTGATCAAAGAGAGAGTTTGCATGATTTTGTCTCTACATTGCCTTAAAGAAAGAAAGTTTTAAATTCCAAAGCTTATGACTTTGGAGAATTCTTCTATGTACTTGCAGAAATAAGGCATTATCCCCTGAAATCACATGTTGATTGCATTCTCAGAAGCATTGTAAGATATAAGGAATCTATTATAATATGAGTATAAGTTGCCTATATGTTTAATATTTGATTCTCTTAATTCCTGCTACTGAAGATCCATAGAACCAAACCATGTGGTTTTGTATTCTCTGTTTTTAAAACTTTTTACTTTAAGAAATTATCTTTATAAATTTGTAGGGTGCATGTACAATTTTGTTACATGCGTAGAGTACATAGCAGTCTGGTCTGGGTTTTTAGGGTTTCATCTCTCACAACCCAAGTAAAGTACATGGAGTCCATTAAGCTATTTCTCACCTTCTGGTGTGAGTCCTGAATTAGCATAGGTTGCAATGGTGCTTTATGCCCTGCATCATCTCTGGGAATCTGCATTTTGTCTATGGGCAGTCACATGCAGCAAATTGTGTGTCCTTGACACTAATTGACTGCTTGTGTGCAATTTGTTTTAGCCTTATGCTTTATCTATTTTTTCCTCATAATTTTGATTTGGCATATGATGTAATTTCACTTACAAATACTACAGATACAGTATAACATATACAGGTCTCAGTTTTACTCATTCTGCAACTTATTTTGATTTGGCATTAGACAATATTAACTTTGGTAACAGATTTTGAATATTGGTCATGATTTATAAAATATAAAATAAAATATTTGCATGAAAAAGAACCCTAGGTCAGGGGACATAGGTGGCAGCAGCAGCAGTAGTGGTCACCAGGCTGCCTGCAGGGACCATGGCCCTGGCTTGGGGTCCCTGGGAAGCTTCACAGAGCACACAAACTTGTGGGAAGGAACTGGCATGTGACCGAGCAGTGACCATGGGCTTAGTGGCCCAAACATGTGGCAGTTCCTGTGGGACTGAAGAAAAAGGGAACCCAGGCATACCTGGCATGAGGAACTTACTCAGAGTCATAGCTCAGGGGCCCAGCTAGGAGGAAGTGGGCTGGATACAGCGTATGATCCAGAGTGGTGGAAATCTGATGAATTAGGCAAATGATTGTGACTGGCTGGGATCAGCTGGCTACCCACAGTGGCGCAGGATGGGAGGAAGCCTTTCTGGAGTTTTCTGTTGTTGGGGGAAATTGTTTTTTGAGTGGAAAGCTTAGAAGAGCAGGTGAACTCAAACAATATACAGAAACAAGATTTGAATGTCAGTTGAGTGGACTTGCCATAGGTTTGGTGGCTGGCGAGGCAGCCATACTGAGAAGCTATCATTGTGGGAAGGTTGTGCGAAGGTCTTACCAGGGCCCTAAAGGATGGCTGTCTTAATTCCACCTGCTGGGATCAGAACTCCACTCTTTGGACAGGCTGAGGGACTCCTGCAACCCATGGGAACTGGAGTCAGTGGGCATTGTGAGACCTGTCCTTGAAGAATTCTTGTGAGGTTTAAAATCTCAACCTAGCAGGGTCTGCATGCTGAGAAAACAATCAGGCTGATCACAGAAGGCAACTAATTTTGGAATAAGGACCATAGAGACTGCTGGCTGTGCTGTCTCTTAAAATGCCCACAGTGCCACCTGGTGTCCCAGCAACACATTGCAACATACTGTTATTAAGAACAAGGGCATTTATTTAAAACAGAAGAGGCAGTGAGAAATAAAAAGGAAGACAAGGAAGTGAACAAGAAGAAAGAACACATGAGGATGAACCAATAGAAAAATTCAGGCAACATGAAAAACCAAAGCAGAGCAACTCCCCTGAGGGACCATGAAGCAACTATTATAGAAGATTCTACCTATAAGTAATTAATGGATTTGACAGAAAGGGAATTTCAAATATGGATGATAAAGATAGTAAAGGGAATGGACAAGAAAATGGAAAGACAGAATCAAAAGATGGACGAGAGACATGTAGAATATAGAAAGGTTATTCTGGAGCTTAAGGAAATGAAGGAGACAATCAGGGAATGTAAAGATGCAGTAGAAAGTATCAAAAATAAATTAAACCATGAGGAAGAAAGAACATCAGAGCTAGAGGATAAAGTTTTTGCGTTAACCCAGAAAATTAAAAAGGCAGAAAAGAAAAAAAGCGGAACAGGCACTTAGAGAACTATGAGACTTTGATCCTAAGAAAGATTCATTTAAAATATGGAAAAATGTAGTAGAATACCTTGGCACACATACAAAAAAGGCTTTCTTGCTTTTCAACCACTTATTACTGTGAATCTACATTCTTCTATCTAACACAAATCAAGATGCCCTTAAGGTCACAAATGACAGATAGCCATCTAGAGCAGCAATCCTCAAACTTTTTGGCATTAGGAAACAGTTTCATGGAAGACAATTTTTTCTTTTTTCCACTGTGAGGTGAGGCAGGGGGAGTGGGGCTCTGGCTCTGCTGCAAGTGATAGGAAGTGGCTGGTAGCTGTTAATCCAGAAGCTTTTTGTTTCCCTAGATCATGCTGATCACCTCCTGCTATTCTTCTACTTTCTAAGCTTCATGGAAAAAAATTTTTTGATAGTGGGTGGTGGTAGTGAGAAAGAGCTCTGCATCCAGCTCCTACAGGTCATTGACTGGTACTATTCTGCTGCCATAGCAGTTAGGGACCACTGATCTGAAAAACCAATGGAAACTGTGGACCTCCAAACAAAGTCATTAAAAGGTTAGTAGACTGTACAATTATCAAGCAGTTTTCTTTTTTTGTAATTATTAAGTACATAGTAGATAGACTTTTATAAAATAATGTCCATTTTTAGTTATATCTAGTTGATTTTTTTTTTTTTTTTGAGACAATGTCTCACCCTGTCACTCTGGATAGCGTGTTGTGGCACCATAGCTCACAGCAATATCAAACACCTAGGTTCAAGTGATCTTCTTGCCTCAGCGTCCTGAGTAGGAATCCACCTGACTCAGCCTCCAAGACTCCTAGGATTATAGGTATGTGCCACTGTGCCTGGGCTTTAAGCAAAGTTTCTTGAATATAGTCTTACTTTAATCACAGCTAAAGAATGCAGCCTTCCAACAAGAAAAGATTCCCTACCCTTGGCCTAGACCAATGTCTAAAGGAGTTTTTCCTACACCTTCTTCCACAATTTTAATGATTTTATATCTTACATTTAAGTCTTTTATCCGTCTTGAATTAATATTTGCATATGGTGAGAGATAGGGAAAATTTGGGTGGATTATATGACAAAGCAAAGGGTAAAGATCAGCAAGAAATAAAATTCACTTGTTTATTGATTAGAATAAGATGTATATCATTTTTCAACTACACAAACATTTCAGTAAAAAAAAAATTTGCAGGTGACATGTAAATACAAAATAAAACATTAATGATAATAGTGCAAATTAAATGCACAATAGGGCTCTACTCTTATACTCTGAATTAAAGAGAGAAAAGATGGGTAATCATCAGTGGTGTTGTGAATAAAGTATTACTATAAGGAAGACATCAGGTTCTGCTTTCTATGGTTGTGTTATGGACAACTTTGTTAGGAAGAAACTTGAATATATGAGTCAAAGAAATTTTTTACATAAATATCTCAGTAATGTTATAGATTAATGAAAATGGTGAATAAGTCTACATTTTAAAATACAAAAAAAGTTATATAAATTATGTTACTAAGGCAAATAATATAAAGCTTTAAATTGTATTCAGAGTGATATTTCTAAAAAAATTTAAAGACATGAAATATGTGCATAATTATAAAATTTAGGAAAAATATATGGCTATATACAAAATGATTCAACCATATATGAAATATACTTTATGTTCTATCTTTATCATATATTAAAATATATATATTGAACATAAGAAATAAAATTTTATAGTAAATTTTATAGTTGATGGTGACATTAGAAATGCCTTTATTGTTTTTCTTCATATATATCTTTAATTATCTATAGTGATCATAAAATGCATTTATGGTTTCTTCACAGCCAAGGACACAATCAACAGGATAAATAGACAACCTACAGAATGGGAAGATATATTTATATGCTATACATGTGATAAAAGGCTTGTAATCAGAATTTACAAAGAACTCAAGCAAATCAGCAAGAAAATATAAAACAAACTCATTAAAACATGGGCAAAAGGAAAGAACAGAAACTTTTCAAATGAAGACAGTCTGATGGACAGCAAACACATGAAAAAATGTTCAACATTTCTAATCATCAGGGAAATGAAAACGAAAGCCACAATAAGATATTATCTAACACCAGTGAGAATAACTCACATCAAAAATTGCCAAAGCAACAGATGTTGTGTGGATGTGGAAAGAAAGGAACACTCATACATCATTGGTGGGACTGCAAACTAGTATGAACTCTATGGAGATACCTATATAGTAGTATGGAGATACCTTTATTAAAGAACTAAAAGTAGACCTACCTTTCAATCCAGTGATTCTATTACTAGATATTTACCCCAAGGAGGGGGGAAAGATATTATATACAAAAGACACTTACACCTGAATGTTTATAGCAGCTCAATTCACAACCAAATAGATTGGGTTGTGGAAACAACCCAAGTGCCAGTCAATACATGAATGAATTAATAAATTGTGGTATATGTATGCTATGGAGTACTATTCAGCCATAAAAAGATGGCAATCTAGTATCTTTTATAACAACTTGAATGGAACTGGAGGCTATTTCAATTAAGTGGAATATCTAAAGGATGGAAAAACAAACACCAGATGTACTCAATACTAATTTGGATTTAGTCAATCAATACTTAGACACATATATGGGAGTTAAACTGAAAGGACATTCAGTAAGTTGGAGGGGCATGAGGGAATGAATAAATTCACACCTAGCTGGTGAAATGCATATATTCTGGGTGAAGGGCACACTTAACAACTTTAACTTAAAATGTACAAAAAAAAATATACAGCCAAAATGTGTATAGCCTTGTAATATTCTGAAATTTACTCTGTGTGTGTGTGTGTGTGTGAATATATATATATATATTTACTGTGTACATACATATATATAACTAACATAATACTAACATGATGCAGCTTGTTCAAATTCTAGTATAATGCCATTGACCTGCATTTATTCATTTTTTTATATAAGAAAAAAGTGAACCCATAATTTTAAGACTTTATATAAATCCACAGAAATCAAAATAATGTGGATTTGGCCTATGAATAGACATATAGATCAGTGAAACAAAATAAAGGGTCAAGAAATAGACCCACATGAATATGGTTAACTCATTTTTCACAAAAAGGCAAATATAATTCATTAGAGAAGGGATTATCTTTTCAACAACTAGTGCTAAAACTTAAACCATGGCCAAACAGAAAATAAGCCAAACTCTGTAAAATAATTTAAAGAGGTTCCTTCTGAGCCAAATTTGAGGACCATGACCTGAAGCCACACCCAAGAGCCTTGAGCAAGTGGAATCACAGTGGTGGGATTACAGTCTGGCTTTAAACATTTCAGGGAGACAGGAATTGCATATAAAGCTATAAATCAATACATGGAAGGTGTACATTGGTTCAGCCTCCAAAGAAGGGATATCTCAAAATGGGGGCTTACAGGTCATAGGTGGATCAAAAGACTATTTAACTTATAATTGACTAAAAAAATAAAGCTTTGTCTGAAGGCTTAAAATATTTTAAATGAGGATAAGTAAGTCTGTTAATTAGAAACAACCCATGGGACATATACCCAGACTCAAGGGATTTGTTATGTAGCTTGAGGACATACTGTGAGTTTGTGTTATATAGCCTTAGGTCTATTAATGAGACACAAAGGACCTCTATAAGAAGAGAGGAGGCGGATTTGGATTAAAGATGGCGGCTGAGTAACAGCTTCCCTACAACTGGGCACGGGGAATCTGGGGAGACAAGACTCCAGACATGTCTGGCCGGTGGGATCTGCCTATGATCATCCCTTTGAGGATACAGGGAGCCAGAAAGGGACTTCTTGACCCCAGGAAGAGGACAAAAACAGTGGAAAACTGGCAAGTGGCTGCATGTGTTCGATTGACCTAATCACGCCAGCAACCGTGAGTACAAGCAGCACTGAGATTGCAAACTGGAAAGGCCTTACCTGTGAACTGTTTTGGTGTTCTTGGACTTGGCACTCAGTTGAGCTGCCTTGGGGAGAGCTTGAGCAGAAGTGTGGAGAACGTTGGGAATTGTCTGGGGCCCCAAAATGAGCCACTGAGCTGGGCTCAGTGAAACCCATTGTGTGAAAAAACTGCTCCAGCAAGCCGCACCCTAAGGTTTCAGAGCAAGGAACGGGTGGGACAAAGTAACATAGCGACTGACAAGCTTCAAGGCGGGGACTGAACTGCTTCACAGCCCTAATCCTTAGGGGCAGAGGAGACAGTCTTGGCACATTGGAGCCTTTGGCTGTTGCCTTGGGTAGAGTGCCCTGACGTCACAGCTCATAGCAACCTCAAACTCCTGGGCTTGGTGCCGCCCAGAACTCCATAAGAGGTGTGCAGTGAACCCTGACCGGTGACCTGCACCCACCGGGGCTACACATTCCCTGACCAGGAACTGCGGGAGCAACGCAACCCTGCGTCTCCCCTCCTGTGTCCTCCCAGCCTCCACACTAGCTCATCCATCTGACCAGGGACTCTGGTAACTGTGTGCCCTCTGGAGCCCACCCTGTCTCTGTGCAGAGCCCTTCTCCTGGCCAGAGACTGCTAGAGCCTTGGGTTCTCTTTGCCAAAGTCACTGGGTGCCAGGCACAGAGAACCATGCACACAACCCCCAGCCCTGTTGCGGAATCCGGGTGTGTCGCACACCAGAGCTGCTTCCACAACCAGAACTCCCTAACTAGAGCAGCCCCAGAGGAACTACACAGGGTCACTCCATAACAAAGATTCAGCAAGAATAGAGTGATCCCACTGGGGTCTAATCTTGGAGAGACACCTCCCCAACTCTGAGGACAGCCAGAGGCAA
>CAUYPK010128235.1:0-23308 GCA_963574355.1 Loris lydekkerianus
AAAACTGTGTTTTTTTTTTTAAAAAAAAAAAAAAAAAAAAAAAAAAAAAATTTTGACAATAGAAAGTTAAAATGTTTTTTTTTTTTTTTTTTTTTTTTTTTTTTTACCTAGGGTCTTAATCTAACTCCTTTCCAATCAAACTTCTTGATTGGAAGTTCTGTTTTTCTAGGTTTAAAATTTTGGGACATCTCCTGCCTACTGTGCCTCATAGGGAGCCAGGCAAATGCTAGGGTTAACACTAAGTCAGGTCATGGACCATCTGATATCATTTGTAAAAGGACAAAGGAAAGCAAGGCTGAAGTCAAGTGCATGGACTCCAAACACTTACTATTTTGACAAAGCCGGACTCTTCTTCTCAAGGCATGTCTAGCCCTGTACTGCACTACAGTATGGTCCAGCTAACACAAACCAGCTATCAAGGGTCAAATCTCAACTGGCACAGTTTGTCTATGGAGTCAGAAATCAAGACCCTGTGATCCTTGGGGCATTGGGCAGATTAAATGTATCCTGGGGTAAATGGCAAGTTGGGGCAGTGGGTGATGAGGGTCTGAATGTCCTCTCATAAACAACTTGAATTACAGAGATCAGAGACAGGCTCATTTTTATAGTCAGCCCTGTTATCTAGCCATCATCCAACCAATGACTGACTTGTTCAGCACTTTCTCAGAGTTTTGGGAGGTGTGGCATGTGGGTTCTATCCTGAGAAAAAAACAGTCTCTACTCCGGGATAGCTTACAATTCTGTCCAAATGACTAAGTGGTAAGTCTGATTGGAGTCCAGAGATGAGAGAATTCGTGCATGGGCACTAGTCCAACTAATACCGTGCTGCCAAGGTAGGGCTTGATCTGGGCCTTGAAAGATGAAGCAGGATTTGAATACAGGTAAAAGGCAAGAGGATTGGCACTCCAGATGTCAAGAGTAGAAACACAAGTTTAAAGGTGACAGTAAACCAGATGTGTATGTATGTGTGTGTATATTAAAAGGAGATTGGACAGAGTTGACTGAGACCACAGACTATTGTGGAAGACTTTGGACTCTGTGGTTGGTGACAAGGAGTCACTGTATATTCTTAGGGAGGGAACATGGACCAAATGGGGCTTAGGACAGTGACCTAGAAGCAATAGTTGACTAAGAATGGCTTCTCTGGTCTGGTCGATCTCCCCATTCTTGGCATGTCCACAGTACTTTGTGTATCCTTCTATGGACATAACTCACTGTATTTTACTTCTGCACCCACATGTCCCCATTCCTCACTGACACCAGAAGGTCCTTAAAAGCAGTAGTCATATTTTATCCATCTTCCTATTCTGACATCTACCTGGCTCACAGTAGGCACTCAATGAACACTGATTAGATGAAAAGATTGTTTTAATTTTAATTAACTGAATTACAATGACATACCATATAAGGATGATTATTGACAGTGATTACTGTTGAAGAATTAGACTAAATTGCATATAACACTGAAACTAGACAAATCACAATTTTTTTTTAAAATGATTTGTGAAATACTTTAGGATCACAGAGTATCTTACCCCCAAATTTGTAAGCAGCAATTACTACTGCATAATAACTCCTATCTCACAGGATATTAGAGTTTTCTACATTTGGATTTTTTTTCTTTTTTTTTTTTCTTCTTTGAGACAGAGCCTTAAGTTGTCGCCCTGGGTAGAGTGCTGTGGCATCACAGCTCACAGCAATCTCCAGCTCCTGGACTCAAGCAATTCTCCTGCCTTTGCCTCCCAAGTAGGTGGGACTACAGGCGCCTGCCACAACACCTGACTATTTTTTGGTTGCAGCCGTCATTGTTGTTTGGCGGGCCGGGGCTGGATTCAAACCTGCCAGCTCAGGTGTATGTGGCTGGCGCCTTAGCCGCTTGAGCCATAGGTGCCGAGCCACATCGGGATTTTTTTTTAATGCCTGGGATGCACTAAGAGGATCTACATATGGATTTGGATGTCATGCAGCAGATCATATTCCACTAAACCTGTATCTGTTCTATAAGAAGCTGTTCTAGCACCTCAAAATCTTAACAGTGGGGACTTGGCCTGTTCGGGTATTCACAAGGGATTTGGTTGAAGCTGCAACTCCCTTTAATCAAGCCCAATATTTAAAAAAATTGAGACTGATAATAATTTTCTCTTTATATAGGAAAATTCACATAGGATTCCTGAAAGTAGTAAACATTTTCTCTTAATTGAAATAAGATCTTCATTTTTTTTTTTTTTTTTTTTTTTGAGACAGTCTCACACTGTCACCCTTGGTATAGTGCTGTGACATTACAGCTCACAGCAACCTCAAACTCTTGGGCTTAAGTGATTCTCTTGTCTCAGCCTCCCAAGTAGCTGGGACTATAGGTGCCTGACACAACACATGGCTACTTTTTGGTTATAGCTGTCGTTGTTTGGCTGGGCTGGATTCAAATCTGCTAGCTCCAGTGTATGTGGCTGGCACCCTAGCTGCTGAGCTACAGGCGCAGAGCCAAGATTTTATTTTTTAAAATAAAAACGTCTCTCTCACACACACACACACACACACACACACAAATTAAGTAATTTAAAATGCCAAAAAAGGGCAGCACCTGTGGCTCAAACGAGTAGGGCGCCAGCCCCACATACTGGAGGTGGCAGGTTCAAACCCAGCCCTGGTCAAAAACTGTAAAATGCCAAAAAAGAGCTGACTTATGAACCTGTGAATTACATTCCCAGGAAATCATCTGTAAAGTGACTTGTACCTATAAGCATATTTTAGAGAGGAGTTAAGAGAGGGCAGATTTCTAATATGGGAGACAGTGGGCAGGAATCAAGAGATAATGATCCCTCAAGGAGATGGCTTTGGGTTTAGCTGCAAACCATCCTGCCTCTGAACTTCTCTATTTGCAGTAAACATCCTTTCTGTCCCCTGCAGAATTAAGTTCTGGGACAGGAGTTGTTCTAGGCATAACTGAGTCTACAGTGTGTCCCCAAAATCATCATACATAGGAAAAGTGGGAAATTGTAGGTAAATCTACATTTACAAAATATTCATTAGAAAATCCTACAAAGGCTCGGTGCCCTTGAAAGCTGCTACAATTTGCTTGCTCTCTAATACACATAGCTTTCCTCCTTCACTTATCCACCCCCTTTAAAAGAGAACAGAATTTTATTTAGAAGAATCATATTTTATTTCATGATGTGAACATTAAGAATTAGCCTGCATGGTTGAAAATATTCACAAAGGACTTGATTATTCACACTCATATGCACAGAGTTTACCAAATAAAAAATGCTCCTTTACCCATCCAACCACCCATCAGGGATGGTGAAGTGCTTGCCTATTCCACAGTGGGGCTTCAGTCTTCATGAATATTGAATAGTTTGGCTACTTCGTTGAGATCTTCATGTTGCTCACCGTCCTTAATGATCTGAGGGAGACAGTTAACAACGGGTCCCTAACTCACTCCATGTGCATTCAGACCAGACCCACACAATGGGGCAGCCTAGGCCACAGTAGGAGGGAGTTGTGGGAATGGCTTTCTACTAACACAAAATGAGCAGCTTGCCAAACTCTCAGGCCACCCAGCCAAGTCCCAAGTGAAAAAGAATGTTCCTGAGCCAAGGCTACACCTTGTTCTGCTCAGGCACAATTTGACCTGGGTGGAGGATGCATCTTGGGGCACTAATGAAGTCACGGAGGCACTTTCCAACCCACGCTTTCCATCTTCCTCTGAGAACGCTGATAAGCACCTACCTTCCTTGCTATTGGCATTCTGTTAAAGATGTTCCAAAGCACGATCCCCACGACCACTTTGTCCCTGAGGTAGAAGATGACACCTTTGCCATAATCTTCCCCTTGGACAGGGGCTTGTGGAACTGTAGGAGTGCTGGGAGGAATAGCAATTTCCGAAGCTTCAGACTCTGTCTCACTCTCTGATCGGATACCAGTCCCTGTGGCCAACCCCCAAAACAAACACACATACAAAGTCAAAACTTCAATTATGAGCTTAAGAAATTCTAGAAGGCAATTATCTTTTGAGACCTACATCAAGCTGCTTCTAGATAATTTTTCTGTGCCCTTTCAGTAAACCTTGGCTTTCTCCAGCCCCTTTCCAATGACAAAACCAAGGAAAGTTCTTCCTGGCCAGTTTCAGGCATTGGGTCAGTCTTACCCCAAACATCCCTCCCTTACTCTCTTATTTAAATTTACGCTATGGATATTTCCTGGTATCTGAATTTCTTCAAATCTTCAGATCTTATCCTCTGAGAAATATTCTAGAACTGCACATGGTCTAGTACAGTAGCCACTAGCTACACAGAGCTATTTAAATGAACACTATTTAAAATTAAAGTAAATGTAAAATTCAGTTCCTCATTTGTACTCACCACATTTCAATGCTCAATAGCCCCATGTGACTAGTGCCTAATGTACTGGACAGAGTAAGAAGAGACCATTTCCATCACAGGAGAAAGTTCTATTGGACAGTACTCCTAGAGAGACACTAGCCAAAGCAGAAGGCACTTCCATATAGAAAAAAAAAAAAAAAAAGAAGAAGAAAAAACACAGTGGAGGCATTTCCTCATAGAGGAGGAGGGGAAAGGTATGGCCTTGTCTTCTGAGAACCATCAGCCTCCAAATAACACAGCCCAGTGACAAAGCAGGGGTACAGAATATACCCAAGTTACACAGAAAAAGGACCTACATATTCATATAATGTCTTGCTTTCTCCTTCTTAAAGAGCAACTTGCCCTTGAAACACCTCTGGCAAAAGGACACAGAGGTTAAATAACTTGAGCCAAGGTCATAGAACAAGGCCTAAGAGTTAATGAAAGAGACGTGTGTGGGAGAGAAGTCCATTCCAAGAGAGATGCCTCCCATCTAAAGAAAACCTGGCAAAATAAATAAATAAATAAATAAACCCTGACATTAAGATCCATTAGAGGCAACTGAAGAACTACTCAGCCCAGTTCTCTAGTGTCCAAGCCCTATGGAGGATAGCAGGTCCTAAGCTAAGGCTCTCAGGTCTGGTTCTTGAGAGTAGCATGAAGCAAAAACAAAAAAAAAGAAGAAAGAAAAACACAAAAACAGGGGCAGCACTGTTGCTCAGTGGGTAGGGCGCCAGCCCCATTATAGAGGGTGGCAGGTTTGAACTTGGCCCTGGCCAAACTGCAACAACAAAAAAAATAGGTGGGCATTGTGGCAGGCGCCTGTAGTCCCAGCTACTCGAGGCTGAGGCAAAAGAATTGCCTAAGCCCAGGAGTTGGAGGTTGATGTAAGCTGTAATGCCATGGCACTCTACCAAGGGTGATAAAGTGAGATTCTGTCTCTTAAAAAAAAAAAAAAAAAGGGCAGTGCCTGTGGCTCAAAGGAGTAGGGCGCTGGGCTCATATACTGGAGGTGGCGGGTTCAAACCCAGCCCCGGCAAAAAAAAAAAAAAAAAAAAAAGACAAAAAATACACATACAAAAACAAAACCTAAAAGTTCCAGTTTTTTATTTTATTTTTTTCCTTCATCACACAGGTCTCCCTATCCACTAGAGATGAACTAAACAACAGAGTCATTGAGCCAGCCACTGTCCACTGTCTAGGATGGATACCCACAATATTTAAGTCTAGGCTTTGACCACGATACCTGATTATGCCAGATCTTAGACCACTAAAAAGTGAGGACCTAGGGTTTGGTTTCTTTTAAAACACAACATGAAGAGAGGCTTTCACTGACAGCTCCCTCTGGCCAATACAGAAACCCCTTATTCAGGAGAATTTGGACCACTGTTTCTCAACACTCTTGGAAGTGGTTGGACTTCCTTACCTGACTGCTCTGTGGCAGATTTTGGGTTGTCCTGTGCAGTTGCTTTTGCAAAAACACCAACTGTGGGCAAACTACTGTCCACAAGACCAATAGCTTCATAGCCAACATCAGGGCCCAGATCACTCCTAAGGAAGGAAAAAGAAGAGGGTGTTCTGTTAAGGGTCTATAAGGAATGACATGGTAGCACATATTCTCTGTGACACTACACTTTCACACAAACCAAAGAACTTAGTATGTGTAACAACAAAAATACCAAACAGATCTGTCACAGCTAGAGCATCTGGGGACAAGCACAAGAAAGCAAGATTAACCCAAACAGCTGTTATTTGTCCTGAAGAAGCTATTATCCACATCCCATATCCATACAAGGATCCAAACTTTCCTAAATTCATCTGTGCTTTTTTCCCAAACGACATTTGGGAACTGATGGGTTTCCCACTTTTGTTATTCGCTATCTTTCTTTAATTCACCTAAAAGCTGCCTTTCTGAAGCTTTAAAGAGTGTTCCATACTTTGGAATTCAGAATTTGAAATGTTTTATGGTTTAACTGACATACAGTAGTTCCCCTTAGCCTTCACTTCTTGACTCTGGAATGCTCTCTATAAACAGGCACCTTCATCTCCTTGGTGATCTGCTTTTACCTGCTCTTCTTGGAAACTTTCCCTGTCATCATCATACCTTTCTTGATATGCTAAGAACTTCACAGGACATTTGAGGCACACATTACCATGCTTTTTCATAATAATCTAGGATGCTCTAGCTGTAGATAAATGCTCTACAATTTATCTTCTTGGCAACAGTAGCTCATTGGGCTGCTGTCTTCAGGGAATAGTCTATAATAGCTCCTTGCAATCTGTTCTAGGCTCTCACTGATAATTGTATAGTTATAGACTGTTTTTTGCCTAACTGCATTATCTTACATGTGTTAATCAATTTGCTATTTTTAAATTAATTTTTTTTTTTTTGGACATGGAGGTCACTCTGTTGCAGTGGACTGGAGTAGTGTGATCATAACTCACTGTAACCTGGAACTCCTGGGCTCAAGCAATCCTCCTGTCTTAGTCTCTCAAGTAGCTGGGACTGAAATTACGTACAACTATGCCTGCTAACTTTTTTTTTTCAGACAGTCTCATTTTCTTACCCCAGGTAGAGTGCCATGGCATCATAGCTCACAGCAACCTCAAACTCTTGGGCTCAAGTGATTCCCCTGCATTAGCCTCCTGAGTAGCTAGGAATGCAGGCATCTGCCAAAACACCATTTTTTTTTTAGAGATGGGGTCTCACTGTTGCTGGTGTCAAACTTGTGGGCTCAAGCAATCCTCCTGCCTTGTCCTCCCAGAGGGCTGGGATTACAGGTGTGAGCCACTGTGCCTGGCCTTTTTCTTTTCTTTCTTTCTTTCTTTTGAGACAGACTGTCAAGCTGTCACCCTGGGTAGAGTGCTGTCACGTCACAGCTCACAGCAACCTCCAACTCCAGGGCTTAAGCGATTCTCTTGCCTCAGCTCCCAAGTAGCTACAGACACCTGCCACAATGCCCGTTTTTTTTTTTTTTTTGGTTGTAGTTGTTATTGTTGTTTGGCAGAGCCAGGCTGGATTCAAACCCCCCAGTCTTGGTGTATGCGGCTGGTGCTCTAGCTACTGAGCTATCAGCACCAAGCCTTCTTCCTCTTCTTCTTCTTTTTTTTTTTTTTTAAATAGAAATGTGTTCTTGCTAGGTTAGCTGGTCTTGACTTCCTGGCCTCAGGCAATCATCCTGCCTCAGCCTTCCAAAGTGCTTGGATTATAGGTGTGAACTACTGGACTTGGCCCTCCATCTGTTCTTTTTTTGTAGCCCACTCATAAAACTGTGTGACTGTCCCAAAATGTACTTCCATCAGCTGAGATATCCCTAACAGAAATCATTTAGAGGCTTCTTGAAGTTTTTACGTACTCCATCTTTCAAATCACAAGATAAATGTATGTCAAATAAGGCTAGCCAGCCAGGGTCAGGAATGGTCACTGCTAACCTTCCTTTATCCAAAGAACTGCTTATGTATGCCTGACTTTGCATTGCTGATCCTAAGGGTTACGTATGAATAGGCTCTGCTTCCTCCCCCCCCCCCCCCCGCACATTGAGCTTAATAGGGCTACTAGAAAATAACAAATTAAAATATACCTAAGAGTATACTTTTGTACCATCTACTATTTGTCAGAAGTGCTGGTACCATCTCCATTCATTTATTTCATCTAACTTATATCAAACAGAACACTTTTATTTTATTTGAGACTGGGTCTTGCTCTGTTGCCCAGACTAGAGTGCAGTGGCACAATCATAACTCACTATAACCTCAAATTCCTGGCCTTAAGTCATCCTCTTGCCTCAGCTTCCTGAGTAGCTATGACTACAGGTGAGCACTACCATAGCTGGGTATTTTTATTTTTATTGTTCGTAGAGACAGGATCATTATTTTGCCCAGGCTGGTCTTAAATTCCTGGCCTCAAGTGATCCTCCCATCTTGGCCTCCCAGAGTGCTGGGATTACAGGCATGAAGCACTGTGCCCAGCCCAAAACACAATGTTTTTTTGTTTGTTTGGTTTTTGACACAGTCTCATTATGTCACCCTGGGTAGAGTGCCATGGCACCATAGCTCACAGCATCCTCCAACTCTTGGGCTTAAGCAATTCTCTTGCCTCAGCCTCCCAAGTAGCTGGGACTACAGGTGCCCACCACAATGCCCGGCTATTTTTTTGGTTGTAGTTGTCATTATTGTTTGGTGGGCCTGGGCTGGATTTGAACCCGCTAGCTCTGGTATATGTGGCTGGCGTTCTAGCCGCTTGAGCTATAGGCAAAGTGCCCAAACACAATGTTTTTAACAGATGGCTACTTGGGGATAGAATGTGTGAATGTGAGATGGAATTTTCTCCCCTCTGCATGAAGCTAACTGGCCCACAACAAAACCAAACCATAACTCTGTGTTATGGGCCTAGTGATACTGCATTCTAACCTAGTGAGTCCCCATGGCACACCATTACCAGAACATTGACTGATGCCAGTATGGCTTAGCAGCTCCAGTCATATTTTCGCCAGCCAATCTTCCACTCACAACAGCGTGATCGTGATGCTCTACTCGCCTCCTCCCCAACTTTATATCGTAGAAGCATGCAGCATCTCCTGCCTTTGGAAACAAATACACAATAAGAATACACGATATAAAAGCAAGTTAAAGACAAAACAAAGTTTGGGGCTCAAAGAACCCTTGAAATGGTAACGTTTTCCATCGATTGACCATAATCATACCAAACTATCAAAAACAGTTGATATTCCATTTTTAATAAGTATACTGCTTCACAAAGCTAACCTAAATCTTCTATGCTTACACCTACTTCTCATTCTGTCCTTAGTAGATGGATTTTGAATAACCATGATTTACAGAATACTCTTTTCTATATGTAGAAATTGGCTTTTGGGTATGACTGCCTCTCATCTAGAAATCTTTCCTAAAATAAGATTTATTTTTGTCATTTAGTGTTCATTCACTCAACAAATATTTATGAAATACTTATTATATACAAAAGCATTATGCTGTTCAGGCTGCTGAGACAAAACTGAGATGGAACTTGCCTATGAGGAGTGTAAAACCTAGTACAGGAAGATACAGCACTATTCATAACTACAGTGCAATGTAAACAAATAAGCCACATGAGAGATACAGATTAAGTGAGCTAAGCGTTTCAAGCAGAGATGGAGAACCCCCAACTGGGGGCCAACACGGCCAGCTTCATGAAGGATGTGGTATTTGAATTCTCTAACCCTTTGTTCATCTTTGTAGCTATTCAGACTCCCCCCAAACTACTTAAAAATCCAACAAAAAATGACAAAATAAACTGTGAAATTCACTTAATGAAATACTATATAGTCATTAGACTATTTATAGAGTCTGAAGCAACATGAGAAATGCTTACATTTATGATATTAAGAAGAGCAAAATAAAAATTTTTATACATAGTACACTTGCCATAATTGTGTGAAACAAATAAAAAACCCTATGTGCAAGAAAACAAAAGGGGGTAGTGCCTGTGGCTCAGTGGGTAGGGCACCAGCCCCATATACTGAGGGCGGTGGGTTTGAACCCAGCCCCGGCCAGCTAAAACATCAACGAGAACTGCAACAAAAAATAGCTGGGCCTTGTAATGGGCGCCTGTAGTCCCAGCTACTTGGGAGGCTGAGGCAAGAGAATCACTTAAGCCCAAGAGTTGGAGGTTGCTGTGAGTTGTGATGCCACAGCACTCTACCGAGGGCGATAAAGTAAGACTCTGTCTCAAAGAAAAAAAAAAAAAAGAAAGAAAAGAAAACAAAAGGAAGAAAATACACCAAAAATATGAATGGTTTGCTGCACGTGATTTTCATCCTTTCTCTTTGTCTGTGTCTTCTACTTTGAGCACACATTATTTTTATAACAGGTTAAAAACTGTAGTACATGTTATCTTAAAGAAAAAGAAGCTTTGTACGGAAAAAAAATTCCTCCAAGGCTCTTGTGTCCTTAGTTGCAAGAGTCCATAATCAAACACAATACACTTGTAACTAGCAATAGGGAAATTACCTCATGGTTCCTACACTGTAGTCTTATTTGTATCATAATAGACTTTTAAAAATAGCTAAAAATAGTACTCAAGGAAAATGAAAACAGAGTAATTTTCCTTTCTAGGGAACATGTTATAAAACTGCTTCATCCTCTATTCCCTGGACTCACACTTGAGCAAAGAAAACAGCAGATCCATCTGAAGGCTGTGCACTTGCCCACTAGGGGTTATGTCAATGGCTGTTGCTAACAAGTAGAACTGGAAGAGCTCTACTCCTGCAGGCATGCGCACTGCTCATTTCATCTTCCACTAGCTTGCAGATGAGTCCATAGCTGGTCTAAAACAAGCAGTTCACAAGTTTCTATTCTCTACCCTCAGCTTCCAAACGCTTTGATCCTATTAGGTTAAGCTGTCAATGAGCATTTGCACACCACTTGGGCAGCCTATTCACAAGCTGGGGACAATGAATTGTGCCTGGTCATGTTGTAGCATACTTACCACCCAGATGTTAGAGCGTGCTTGTAACTCTGCATTTACCCGGAAGCCACCAAAATCTGAGTCTATTTCCAGCCCACCAGTCTTGGCCAACTCAACATTGGGCTCAAGGCCCACAGCTGTCACTATGTGGTCAGTTTCTACCTAAGGCAAAAAGAAATAGTCTAGTCAATTACCATAGTCCCAATTACACCTATGGACAGAACAACTGACCATCATACCACTAAGAATAATTAGGCCTTTAAAAAATCATGGCTTAACTTACCTCTGTTAAATAGATTTTAAGTTCTATTTCATAAGCCTTCTCCACCCCTTCCCACTCACATACCCTCTTATCATCTGAGCAGGAATCTGCCACCGTAGGCAAGACTCCAAAATCTGTGATATAGACAGGGAAGGGTTAAGGGAAAGTGGTTCACAGGTAACTACTCCAACTCTCTGTTTTAATGAAAGGACAGTTAATTCAGAAAGTTATGACAGGTTAATGGCGGCTGCCAAGAAAACTAATCTACTGGTGTAGAATGAAGGAGTAAGAATGAGGAAAGGGGAGGGGAAAGCTGAAAAGTCTCCTGGCAGCCTGCCTTTCCCCTCCTTACCTTCCTGCCGTCTTTTAGCTTGATGAGTAACTTGCCACCGCTGACTCCAACTGATTGCACAATGGCATTGGGCATCACCTTAACTCCCTCTGTAAAGGCAAACAAGACCTGAGGCTGAGCCTACAAGCCTATTACCTTCACGGGAAGTAGGGAAGCTAACTAGAGGTTCTCCCACCACACAACCAACAGTTATTAGTATGCAAGCAGCTGTTGAGAGCCGTAAGAACCTACCCCCACAGTTCATTTTCAGTACTTTTGGATATTTGGTTCATCAGATTTAGAACACCCAGATAAATTTGGCTGAGTGGAGAATGGCAGAAACATTTCATCTACCAGGTTATAGGGCTAATGTCAAGGGGGGGGGTCCCACAGAAGCTAACTTTGCCTTAGGTTACACACAAAGGAAACAGAATGGCAGCAAGTGGAAAAAGTCTCTCTACCTCCTCTGACTTTTTCCATGGTCCAGTTGCTGAGGTATTCAGGAAGGATCTTTCCCATATTTCCTTTCTCAGGGAAGAGTTGAATCACTTCTGTGCCCAAGGCTCGAGCTGGGAAGAAGAAATAGGTAGTTACAGTAGGACACAAATACAAATCCTAGAAAGGTAGGAAGAGAAGTAAAGGAGCGGCAGACAGCCCTTACTAAATGCAGGGCAGAGCTGCAACCCGGTCAGAGTGCCTATTTGTGGGGGATTGGGGCATGAGGGCCTTGGTGCTCAAGTTCATTCAGAAAGCAAATACGACATGTGCCAGAACTGCTGACCCCAGATTAAACTACAGACTGTGAACTCAGCACACTTCCACCCATGCAGTCACCCTGGGTTTACAAAAGTTCTATGCAAGTGGCGCCTGTGGCTCAAGGAGTAGGGCACTGGCCCTAGATGCCGGGAGTGGCGGGTTCAAACCTGGCCCTGGCCAAAAACTGAAACAAAACAAAACAGAAAAAAAAAGTTCTTTGCAACCTCTGCTTAGGATGCACCCTCTTGAGAAGATACCTTGATTTCACGTAGCTGAAGAACAACATTAAGAAAGCTGGTTGCTGGGCAGTGCCTGTGGCTCAGTTGGTAGGGCGCCGAACCCATAAACTGAGGGTGGTGGGTTTGAACCTGGTCCCAGCCAAACTGCAACAAAAAAATAGCTGGGCATTGTGGCAGGTGCCTGTAGTCCCAGCTACTTGGGAGGCTGAGGCAAGATAATCACCTAAGCCCAGGAGTTTGAGATTGCTGTGAGCTGTGACACCACGGCACTCTACCAAGGGTGATAAAGTGAGACTCTGTCTCTAAAAAAAAAAAAAGGAAAAAGAAAACTGGTTGCCATGAAACATTCAAACTGGAGCCTATAGATCTGTCAAACTGGGAACCACCATGTGACTGAATGAAGTTTTTGGCTTTTTATAGGAAGCAGCAGTTCAAAGGTACAGTTCTGTAGTCTGCATTGCCCTTATCATCTTTATAACTTACTTTTCTTAATACAGTAGAACCACTATAAGGTGACCACCCAAGGGACGGTAACAAACCGGTCAACAGATGGAGGTGGTCAACATAAGGAACTAGGTCTTCTGTACTGATATGCACATAGGGTGCATATCCGGTCTGTAAAAATTAGGTCAAAATGAGGTGATCAATGTAGGGAGGTGGTCAACTATGGAGCTTCTATTATAATTTATTTCTAAGGAGTCCTGGTAAAGGCTAGAGGAAAGGAAAGAAAGCACTGCCACTAAGTTACTCAGAGACAGACAGCTTTTCAGTCACCAAGGGATCCCTCACCAGACCTAATCTCAGTGCTTAGCTTTTCACTGTATAAACCTTAATCAAACTCTTTCCACTGCTCCTGGCAAATACAGCCCCTAGAATTCATGAGAGTACACTTAAAAACATGTGATATAAGACTACAGAAAAAAATTAAGGTCACTTCCTAATACTCACCTTTTCTTCCAAGAGCACAGGCCAGTTCACTACCAAGGAAGCCCCCGCCAATAATTGTAATTGACTCGACTTCCCGTGAAATCTTCTCCAAGGCTCTATAGTCTCCAATCTGCAAGATCACACCAGTTTAGTCCATTAAATTCCCAAAGGGGCATAGGATAATAATACTAGGAAATATTCTCTAAATCTTTGACAACAGTAATTTGCACAGAACATCTTCTCCTTGTAGAAATTGGCTCAATTATAGCCTCTATGTTATTAATGCAAATTTCTTCACAGAAACAGTCCTTCTATCGAAAGTGGCTCTCAACTGGTTTTGCCTCCTATTCCCCAGAAGGACATCTGGCAATATCTAGAGACATTTTCAGTTTTGGGAGCAGAGAGGTGGCATTTACTAGGTACAGGCCAGGGATCCTGCTAACATCCTACAATGCAATGGACAGCCCCCTACAACAATTATCCAGTCCCCAATGTCCAGAGTGCTGCGGTAGACACACTTGGTTCTATCAAAAACTTAAAGGACAAGGTTGGGCATAGTGGCTCACCGCTTGTAATCTTAGCACTCTGGGAGGCCAAAGTGGGTGGACTGCCTGAGCTTACGGATTCAAGACCAGCCTCAACAGGAGTAAGACTTAGTCTCTACAAACAGGCCAGTGTTATGGCGGGCAACTGTAGTCCCAGCTACTTCGGAGGCTGAGGCAAGAGAATCGCTTAAGCCCAAAGAGTTCGAGGTTGCTGTGAGCTATGATGCTATGGCACTCTACCAAGGATGACAAAGTGAGACTCTGTCTGGGGAAAAAAAAACAAAAACAAACAAACAAAAAAACACCTTAAAGGACAGTATGAATCTTCTCAAATATCCTAAGAGTGGCTGGGAAATTACAGAAGGTTTCATAAACAAAACACTGTATTATGAAGTAAAATACCCCCTTACTGTTACCTAGGTACTTTTTTTTTTTTTGAGACAGAGTTTCATTATGTCACCCTCAGTAGAGTGCCATGGCTTCACAGCTCACAGTGAACTCAAACTCTAGGGCTGAAGTGATTCTCCTGCCTCAGCCTCCCAAGTAGCTGGGACTACAGGTGCCTGCCACAATGCCCAGCTATTTTTCTGTTGCAGTTGTCATTGTTGTTTTAGCAGGCCTGGGCTGGGTTCGAACTTGCCAGCCCCGGTGTATGTGGCTGGTGCCCTAACCACTGAGTATGGGTGCCAAGCCTACCTAGGTACTCTTAACTTTTCTCCCCAAAGTCTCCACACAGCACTTGCAGTGAAAAATATGAGGAGGCTATAAGGGGTTCCAATGAATCAAATGCATCAGGAAAAAACTATGGAAGGGTAATCAAAAGGAATTATAACAAGCAATAAAAACACTATGTGTATTTTTTCTCTTAGGAGCTTAAAACCTTTGAGTGAGGTATTTGAAGCACAGAGAGAGGAAGTGACTTGCTCAAGGCCAGATGACAAGACTGAAGAAGAGCCATAAATAGAACTTGGAGCTCCCAATTCCCAGGTGGGTACTTGGGCACCACAAGATTATACTACTTTTTCAAAAACAACACAAGGAAAACATGAAAGCAGACAATTACCTTTCTGAAAAGTGTTGTTCTGCTCTTCACCTCTGCTCCAGCCCTATCAATGGCAGACAGACTTCTTGGAGTGCCTCCTGGAAATAAGAGGAGGAAAACCCTTTAGTCCCAGGAGCTGGAGCTAGCCAGATGCCCCGCCTAGGTGGAGCTCTCTTCACTTAGGCTATGGAGTATGTGTGCTCCCTGCTGGTGCTACAGTAAAAACAACAGGATAAGGCTTTGTTTTCTTTCACTTCCCCTCAGGGCAGGCTTTTTATCAATTTCCTTCAAGAAGCAGGAGTCTCTCCTCAAGGAGTCCACCCTCTCCCCATCCAGCCAATGGGCCTCCCCGTTCTCTTCTTGTTTCTCACGAGGATTAACCAGTTAGCATGGTTCCAAGGGTTTAATCGACTGCTTCAGTCTCTGTTGATTTCTGATTGGAATTGGCAATGAAGCCACGAGGCTGTATCATTTTCAGGGCATAGGGCACAGGATGAAGGCTAAGTAGGGAGACAAAAAAGGGCAACTTCTTCAAGCCTTTACTGGGAGGAATGACAAGGATAATCCATAAGGGCTGGTGATCCAAGATGCTTAGACGTTGCCAGATTTTGCACTGAGAGGAGACACTTACTTCAGATTCTAGGTTCCAGTTTTTTGTAAGATTAAGTAGTAATGCCTTTTATAGAGAAGGCTGGACTCTGAAACTTGAATGAGCTATATCAGAGAAGAAAGCAATCTCTAGAAATGCTCACCTGTTGCAATCAAGCACTTTTCATAGGTTATTTGAGAGCCATCATTAAGTTTCACCATGCTGTCTCTCACATCCAGCTGTACTACCTGGTAAAGTCACACACATACACAAAAAAGACAGAGATGAATTAACTTTTTTTTTTTCTTTTTGAGACAGAGTCCCAAACTGTCACCCTGGGTAGAGTGCCATGATGTCATGGCTCACAGCAACCTCAAATTCTTGGGCTCAAGCGATTCTCTTGCCCCATCCTCCCAAGTAGCTGGGACTACAGGTGCCTGCCACAAAGCCTGGCTATCTTTTTTTGTTGTTGTTGCAGTTGTCGCTGTTGTTTTAGCTGGCCGGGTTCAAACCCGCTAGCCTCAGTATATGTGGCCGGCGCCCTACTCACTGAGCTACAGGCATTGCCCAAGATTAATTAGCTTTGAACAAAACTTATTGAGCTATAATTCATATCACATAAAATTCACCATTTTAAAGTGTACAATTCATAGTCACAAGGTTGTGCAATCCTCACTATTATCTAATTCCAGAACATTTCCAGCATTTTCTCCCCCCCAAAATCCTCCAGATCTATTTCTTAGCTGTTGGCCCAATGAGAAGAATTAGTTTTTGAGCTAAAGTGATCCTTAAGAAAACATTTTCAAGTAATCATTAGAACAATAGTTTCTAAGTAACCAAAATTAGTTTCTAAGTAACCAAAATTAGAGCAAGCCATGACAGTCCTAAAATTCCTGTCTGTAGAAATGGAGAACAGAAATAGTTTTGTTTTGTTTTGTTTTTTTTTAATGAGACAGAGTCTCACTATGCTGCCCTTGGTAGAGTGCCATGGTGTCACAGCTCACAGCAACCTCTAACTCTTGTGCTTAAGCAAAACTCTTGCCTCAGCCACCCTAGTAGCTAGGACTACAGGTGCCCACCACAATGCCCTGCTATTTTTTGGTTATAGTTGTCATTGTTGTTTGGCAGGCCCAGGCTGGGTTCGAACCCATCAGCTCTGGTGTATGTGGCTGGCGCTCTAGCCACTGAGCTACAGGCGCCAAGCCTTCATCACCTTTCTATCAGGAAGTAATACACTTACAGTGAGTGATGCTACTAAGAGCTTGGGCTTTGGAATCAGAACATCTGGGTTATAATTCTACCTGGGCTTAAATTCTGTTTCCATTACTTATTAGCTGTGTGGGTTTAGAAAAGTTATTTACCATTTATTTATTTAATTAAAAAACTCAATCTCTTTCACTATAAGATGAAATAATCATACTGCTTCATAAGATTATTAAGAGGGTGAAATGAGATAGTATACGAAAAACATTTCACAAAAAAACTGTTTATAAGGTTAGAATAGGTACTACATAAATTTTAGCTCTTACTTTTTTCATCATCATTATTACCACTACTATTCTAATTTGGGCTTTCATCATCTCTTACCTAATTACTGCAATCTTCTAAATAGTCTATCTGTAGTCTTTCTCTTTGAAATCCATCCTCCTAACAGCCCCTAGTGATTATTTAAAATTCAGTTGCCCAAAACTCAGCCCACAGCCCCCATCACTTGCAGATAAAGCTCAAGCTCTTGCACATGACAAAGCCCACTGCAATCAAGGCCCTGCATAACCTCTCAGTTTCATCTCTTGCCACTCTCTAGCTTGTACCTAACACCTCTATCAGTAACTAGCGAGTTGTATTTCCTAGCACCAAACATGCTTTTTCATAAGCTGTGCCTTTGCTTATGCTGTTCTTTTTTTTTTTTGAGACAGAATCTCACTGTGTCATCCTTAATAGAGTGCCATAGTGTCACAGCTCACAGCAACCTCAAACTCTTGCCTCAGCCTCCCAAGTAGCTGGGACTTCAGGCACCCACCACAACGCCTGGCTATTTTTTGTTTTTGTTGCAGTCGTAATTGTTGTTTAGCAGGCCCAGGCTGGGTTTGAACCCGCCAGCCCTGGTGTATGTGGCCAGCGCCCTAACCACTGAGGTATGGGTGCTGAGGCTGTGCTATTCTTCTTCTTTTTTTTTTTAAGTTTTTTTTATTTTTAATTTCAACTTGCTTGTACATTCTTATTTGTTTGAAGTACTCTCTTTTTTTTGTTGTTCATTTTCTTCTTCCTCTGGAGATGCTCGGCTGTTTTTGATGTTAGTAGAGACGGGGTCTTACTCTGGCTCACTGCTGGTCATACTGGTTTCGAACCTCTGAGCTCAGGCAATCCACCCGCCTTGGCCTCCCACAGCGCTGGGACTACAGGCGTGAGCCACCATGCCGGCCTATGCTATTCTTTTTTACTTGAATGGTTCTCCATTCCATAAGACTTCCCATTCTGTAAGACTTCCTCTTCCAGGAAGCCTTCCTCAAAACCATAACTCTAATGGGCAGGCTTCCCTGTAATAAATCATGTATAATCTCTCTTACTATACATCTATGTTTTATGATTACTTGCTCATGTTTCTGCCTATACTGTCAGCCCCTAAAGGTAGGGTCTGTTATTTGCACATAGGGAACACTTAATACATAATGTCTCATTACCAGCTTAGCTACACACATATATTCATCTTCTTTGCCTAATGTCCCCTTGTAGGAGAAGATGTGGGCCTGTCCCTACCAAAGGTCAATCCCTCTACTTATGCTCTGGATTCCATCTATTCTAGGCTTTGCTAACTTCAGAAAACTCTTTCTTCTCTACAAAAACATTGCCATTAGTTATAAACACTCTGATACCTCCCATTAACAAAAACAAAACATAATACAACAAAACAAAACCCTCCAAGGACCCCAAAAATGCCCTCCAATAACTGTCCCTATTACTTAGGCATTCACTTTTGTGAAGTCTAACAGTATTTTTCATGCCAAGTTATGCCTAGATTATTTTATCCTGAATAATATACATTTGTAAATCATTGGTCATTAGTAATCACAGACAAAAGTTAGCATGGAAAAAAAGGAAGAGGAAGGGCAGAGGCGCAAACAAGAGAGTTAACAGCTTTTAGGGTCACGGTCCATGATAATGACTTCCCTGGGAAGTTTAGTTGGCATGTTACCCTAGGTTCTAATACTGCTTCTTTCCCTAGAAAGACACATTTAGCAATATTAAACTTAAAGTGACTCAATCCTACTTTGATGAACTACAATAGCAGGACAGACTTAGACAGTAGTGGAAAAACATGTCACCATATTTGCTGGGGGCACATACGTAGAACCTGACCAAGCAAATAGCCTACTAATTTACCTTCTTTCCAGTGAGTACAGCCACACCACCATTTTCAACATGAGGCAGGTCTTGAGCAGAGACATAGAAAGAAGGTGGCTGGAAGTATATGCTGTATAAAGAAAAGGAGTACAATGTTATAAGCATGTCGAACTGCAATCTACTTCCTCCATGGCTTTAATAAAATTGTTTCCACTATGAAAAACTTTCAGATGGACTGGGCGTGTTGTCTCCCGCCTATAATCCCAGCACTTTGGGAAGCCAAGGCAAGTGGATTGCCTGAGCTCACAGGTTCGAGACCAGCCTCTCTAAAAATAACCGGATATTGTGGCAGGTGCCATAGTCACAGCTATTTGGGAGGCTGAGGCAAGAGAATTGCTTGAGCCCTAGAGTTTGCTGTGAATTATAACGAGCCATGACATTCTACCAAGGGTGACAAAGTGAGACTCTGTCTCAAAAAAAAAAAGAAAAACTTTTCAGGAACATTTTTCAAAGTAAGTCTACAAGGCTACTAAATCTTGGTCATGACTGGCTTATATAGAGGTACTCCAGATCCACAGTTATCGAATGGGGCTCCCAGAGGATGTGTGGCAATATCTGGAAACATTTTTGGTTGTAACAACATGGGAAGGAATATTACTGGTAGCTAGTGGATATCTAGCCAAGGATGCTGCTAAACATCCTAAGACTCATGGGATGGCCACTCACCTATAGCAAAGAATTACCTTGCTCCAAATATCAACAGTGCTGAGGTTGAGAAACCTTGTTCTAGATTTAGGTTTATTTCAAAGTAAGAACAAGAGGAATATCCAAGGAGCTGGGTATTCACACATCTAGCAAAATGGGTTGTCCAGAATGATGCTAGTCAATGAACAACCAGCTCTAGCTCCTGAGAGGATTCTGCCTCAATCAGTTAATTAACTATAATACATTAATTAAGAGTAGTTAACTTAATTGGAAGTATGCATCCTGCTTGAAACTGCCATGGAACATGACAGTGGGTGTGATGGAGGAGGGGATGTTTGTAAAATTGAGTCCAGTATCAAAGAAATCACTAATAAGAAAAAATAATTTGAACTCAAAAAACATGGTACTAGAGTTGAGATCTAAAGAGTTCTTTAGAAGGAAAAAGCTTCTGGACCTATGTTTTCAAGTCTCTTGTGCAAATATTCAAATAAAGAGTCTCTTCCTTACAGTCTTCCCACTTTATTCCCACAGTTTTGAATGCCTGCTAGAATGTCAAGAACGTGCCATTACACAGTTTCTTTTCTTTTGCTTTTATGGGACACACCTAGTCAAGTATAAAGAAGTGAAAACACAGGCCAAGGTGATCTTCACCGAAGAAGTGACAATATAGGCCAAACTGATCTTCACCAGAGAAGCGTAACTTAAAGGTTCCAGAAATAGGAGCATTAGTATTTCAGAGGCCGACACCATCAATTGTTGGTGAATCTGGTAACAGAATTCAGGACCCTTGCTCTTTGTAGTCTGTCATCTCTAAGCTGTACCAAGTGTGCACCATAGTGGACTCCAGTAGACGGACAAGTCATGGTCATTAGCAAAATCCTAACCTACCCTATACTTACTGTATATACTCGAGTATAAGCCAACCCGAGTGTAAGCCGACCCCTTAATTTTACCCTAAAAACTGGGAAAACTTAGTGACTTGAGTATAAGCCGAGGTGGAAAATGCAGCAGCCACT
The DNA here is from genome assembly GCA_963574355.1 of Loris lydekkerianus. NCBI lineage: Eukaryota > Metazoa > Chordata > Mammalia > Primates > Lorisidae > Loris > Loris lydekkerianus. Next base: position 20,579 of record CAUYPK010128235.1, read on the forward strand.
GGTAAATTTCAAAAATAAAAATATATACCCAAAACAATTATAATAATTGAGGAATTAGTAGGTTAAATGCTTTTCAATATTTATTGCTAAAGAAAAACTGTAAACTAGCAACAACTTTAAAACTTTAAATAAAGTGCAGAAAACCGTAGCTTAACAGGTAATCAAGCTAAAGCACAATCACCGAATCAAAGAACCTGTATGACCTGAGTATAAGCCGAGTTCGGGTTTTTCGGCACAAATTTTGTGCCGGAAAAAACTTGGCTTATACTCGAGTATATATGGTAGTTAAACTTGTTAGGCCCATTTTACATAAGTGAACACACCTTCTCTCTTTTCCATTCCACTGTTTGAATCGCAGTGTCTTTGTGACATTTGGATCATCTGAAAACCACAATTCTTTTGAAAGAGGAGGTCGCATATATGGCAGCTCAGGATCTTCAGATACAATCAGTACCTTTAGACACAAAAAATAGTGATACATACAGCCAAATCATTTAAGAGGCAAATGTCTGAGTGTTTGTATTGGCTAAGTACATGCCAATCATACCCTCTGTGCCAAGCAAAAGAACATACACCTTACCCTGGCCCCAGGATCCCGAGCCCGGATGGATCTAGCTGCAGCAAAAGCAGCAGTGCCTCCACCGATTAGTAGGAAAGGAACATGGCTTGGTACCCTGACTTGAGGACCTGGCTCTCCTTTTAGAGCTGTAAGCAATAGATCAGACAGGATGAATCTTCTTGAATCTTGGGTGACTCCTTGCCATTATTAAAAAAAAAAAAAGAATCACATTGTACTTGTCTCAACCCTTCACATAAAGCTGATGAAATACAGTACCTAAGCTAATCTTTAGCTTTGCAGCATCCTGGTTGGAGAGGAAAAGCAAGTATCCTTTTCATTTCACAAGTGAAAAATTTAAAAAAAGATGAATGATTTCACCAATGTCATTTATTCATAAGGTTTATACCAGAATACCTAGTTTAAATATTTAGTTACAGTAGAGCCTCCATACTTGACCACCTCCTTAAGTTGACCTAATTTTAATACACTGGACATTCACCACATGTACATATTATGTACATATTAGTACAGTATGCCTAGTTCCTTATGGTGACCACCTACGTATGTTGACCAGTTTGTTACAGTTCCTTGGGTGGTCAACTTACAGAGGTTTTACTGTATTTCTAAAATACATTAGAAAGTATATACTAGAAGGCCAACCCTTCCCATCAATTTCCTAGTGACCACGAGGAAGATATCAAGTTCAGTTTCGCCTTTTGTTAGCAACAAAGGAGGAAAATTCAGGAGGTCAATTGACAATTACTATATAATAATGAAGAATAAGGAGGTGCTATTGAAGAAAGCAATACAAATCGCCCACCCAGAATTATGTGGCTCATTAAAGGATTAAAACAGTCTTCTCTGAAAAATCAAGTTAATCATATGGGATGGAAGTGATGCCTAGGGCTACGTGCTTTAGAAAAACAAACATATCTTCAACAACTTGAAACTCCAAAAATTCAAAAGGAGAACAAAACAGACGACAAGAATTTCCTCATTGAAAAAATGGCTTTCATCTCTTTTCCAATAGTTTTCCTCATCAAGGTTGCCTTTTAAGAATCTAATATTAAAAGAAAAACGACCAACAATAATTGTTATTAATTTTATTCCTAAACCCAAATTCCAGCCAAATACTTTAACAAATCCCTTCAAGTTCTGGGGTAATACCATACTTTCTGGAAACATATAATCTCACACCATCATCACTTCTATAAGATATCCATAAATCACAGCACCAAAACTCTAACTTTCCCTTTCTGAGTTTCAAATCGTAGTAAGAAGTAAGAGAATACTCACCAGATAATGCAGCCCTTTTCTGTTTCTCTTCTGGTGTCAGCCCTAACCCTGATATTCTTTCATTGTATCTTTTTTGGTCATCTTTTATAGTCTTGTAGGCCTGGAGACCCAAACATGGAGAAAGTTTATTTCACCACACAGCTAGCTCATACCATAAGTAATATTATCTTTCAATTAAATGAGAAGAAGCTTTTGTCTACCTGACATTAGCTGCTCCATGTTAAAACTACATGTTAAAAGGCAAAGTTATTTTCTTAAGAAATAAAATATGCTGGGTATGTACACACTTGGTGTGGAAAGAAAATGCATAAACAGATGCAAATGTTCCTGTTTCAGATTTTCTTAGGCTCTCCGTAAAGAACTCTCATATTGTCCAGGCACAGTGGCTCACGCCTGTAATCCTACCACTCTGGGAGGCTGAGACAGGAGGACTGCTTGATCTCAGGAGATTGAGACTAGTCTGAGCAAGAGAGAGATCCTGTCTCTATTAAAAAAAAAAAAAAAAAAAAAAAAAATATATATATATATATATATATGTATATATATATATATATATATAGAGAGAGAGAGAGAGAGAGAAAGTAGCTGAGTGTTGTGGCAGGCACCTGTAGTCCCAGCTACTCAGGAGGCTGAGACAAGTGGATTGCTTCAGCCCAAGAGTTTGACGTTACTGTGAGCTATGATGTGATGCCACAGCACTCTATCTACCCAGGGCACAGAGTGAGACTCTCTCTCAAAAAAAAAAAAAAAAAAAAAAAAAAAAACACTCTGGTTTATTTATAAAAGTAAAGATAAATAAAAAAAAAAAAATGTATAAAAAAAAAAAAAAATTCTAGAAAATTCTAAAAGTTGTATAAATTATATAAATTTTTTAT
>CAUYPK010128236.1:0-16586 GCA_963574355.1 Loris lydekkerianus
ACACCAATGACTGACTGACTAAAAAAGAAATCACAGCCTTAAAGAAAGATGGAGACTTTACCTCTTTCATGTTTACATGAAAGATGGAGCTGGAACATATTCTTCTTAGTAAAGTACCTCAAGAATGGAAGAAAAAGTATCTAATGTACTCAGCCCTACTATGAAACTAATTTATGGCTTTCACATGAAAGCTATAATCCATTTAAAACCTAAGATTATGGGGAAGGGAGGGAGGGAAGAAGGGAAGGGGGAGAATGGGCAGAAGGAGGGTGATTGGTGGGATTACACCTGCGGTGCATCTTACAAGTGCACATGTGAAACTTAGTAAATGTAGAATATAATTGTCTTAATACAATAACTAAGAAAATGCCAGGAAGGATATGTTAACCAGTGTGATGAAAATGTGTCAAACTGTTTATAAAACCAGTGTATGGTACCCCATGATCACATTAATGTACACAGCTATGATTTAATATTAATAACAAAAATCCTTAAAAAAAAAGAAAGTTCTGTTAACATATGACTCTCAGCAAGTCATGGGTATAAATGTGTTCTTTCTATATAGTCTACCACCAGAAACATCCAAGATAAATAAGGCAATGAAAGCACTCCTTTCTAGATATCTCCTGGCCAGACACATCACTCATAAGTTATCAAAAAGTCACAGGAGCCAAGAAAGGGAGAAATACCTGCATTCCTCAGTGTCTCAATTAAATGGGGTTTATTTACCATAGAGCTGACATGTGCTACCAGAAGCATTGAATCCTCACCCACCTATCCCTCTTCTCCTTCTCTAATTTCTGGCTTCTTTTTCCAGCTGACTCCAGCCAGATCAACCTTAACATTCATCCTCTGCTTGAGATTCAGCTCTCATTTTCTTTAAAGGCATTTCTGTGCCTTTTCTAAAAATGTGTCCAACATCCAAAATCATTGCCCTTGAGCTGGAAAATATTGTATGATCTTTAAGATCCACCCTAAAAATGAAATATTATTTAAATATTCTTTCTTCCATAGTGATGTTTCTTCTTTCTGAAGCCCTCTAGAACTCAAAATTAAATGCATATAGTTTCATACAGTTTTCTTCATGTAAGTAAATTAGACATAATAAAGGTCACAGATTATATAACATGTACTTTTTCATTCTGTTTTCCACAGCTGTAAACTATAACTAGTCTGATAAGAGAACCACAACAGAGGAATGATTTCAGTGTGTATATATGTTTATGTGTGTATCTCCATTTCTCTCTACATAGACATGTATATACACATGTAGGTATATATTTAATATATATATATAAATCCTCTTTCTGTATCTAGCCATCTTTGAGATACCACAAATTATATAACCTGCTTTTCACATTTCTTTATTTATAATAATCATTTCACAACAAAAATTCTATAAATTTATTCACTGCTACATTCATTTTTCTAGTAGTAAAAGTAGTATTCATAGATTTGAAAAATAACTTGATGAAATGCAACAAATTATTGGATGAGACTTTGAACCTGTGTGGATACTTTAAATTTCTGATTATTTCAATCTCCCAAATTATTATTATTTTTTTTTGGTAAATGCCCTACTGTATGTACAATAGTTCCTTCAAATCAAATTGGGTTTCATACTGCAAAATTAACAATTTTTCACCAGTAAACAGCAGCAATTAATAATTTATTGAAATTATTCACATGTAGTAATTAAAATTAACTATTGTTTCATATAACCTGGGTAAGCATGGGTAAAATTGTGAAAGAAAACTTACCATAGAGAAATAAGACCTCACATTTATAGTGTTCTAATTGATAAACAGTAAGAGTGAAAAGTGCATCATGTGGAACAAGACAGGTGCACAGCATGGGTGAATACGGATGCTAGATAGGATCACAGGTGTCCTGTGCTTCTTATAACATTATAGACATAGAAACCCCATAGAAATAGAAACAGAAACTGATAACATGGAAGATAAAAATAAAGCATACAATCACCATCATTATGATACATTCATTTCCTTAAAAACTATTCCCTGTGTTTCCATTTAATGGCAGTGCTGCTCTGTGCCAATATGCTCTGGTGATTAAAATACATAGATTCTACAACTTGTATTTAAAATTTAGTGGGTAATCCAGATAAAAGACCAATAAATTCAAATATACTATCTGATACTGTGTAGTAATTAGTACTATAAAAAAAAAATAACAGGACAGAGAGACAGTTGGATAAGAGCCCTGGAAAAAGCCACTAGGATAATGCTTGAGCAAGCCTGATTTAAAACTACTTTGCTCAGAGTGAATAGCAAGTGTAAAACCCTAAATGAAAATCTGTTTAGATTATCAGGAAAATAGCCAGGAGATGAACATTTTAAAAGCATAGGACTTAGGGACATTTGTGTAGGAAATAATAAGGTGGATTTTGTTCTGGATGAGAAGAGCAGCTAGTGAGTATGGCAGGATCTTAGTTATGGGTCTAGAACTCACACAGGTGTGTACAGAGTTGTGAGGAGATGGAGTAAATGGAGGAGATGAGTTAAGAAATAATCAAAGCAGCTGGAGATTGTTCTGGGTTTAATAGAGAAAAGCATCCACCTTGAGGACCCCCTGAAGCTTGGGAACATCAGGACAGTTGGGTGGTACTTGAAACTTTCTCAGTCTACTGCCATGCACAATGACTATAGCATCTACTTGATGAAATGAGCACAATATTTGCATTATAATTGAATTAGTATGATTGTTCATACTGATAAAGAAAAGGTGGCCAGACTATTTCAAACATCAGTCTTTAGCATACATACCCTGGAAATTGGAAGAGCCTTCTTCAATCCTTTGTTGAATCCAATTCAGGAGAAGAAAGGCACCACCAGTCTCCCGGGAGGTGTGTTTCCAATACCAAGCACTGAGCAAGCACAGTTAGCTACTTGTGTGTGTATTCCATGTGTCAATTTGAAGAGAGACACGTGTTTGCATTTTGATTCTCTACTACACAGATTAGAGCTCAGAGTGTCATTGTTTGATGGTGGTTACTGTGGTAACTATTTTGTTTCCTAAATTGAAAACTGGAATATTGTTAGGCAATGGAAGAGGATACTTACTTCCAGTAAATCTGGGACTTAAACATTTCAGGCATGAGACACTGAAGTTGGAGCTTAAGGTCTATTTTCATCAATACCCAGCATCTTTTGTTATAGGTGTCAGACCTTATGTAATGTACCAGCACTATGGGAAGGATTATCCTCCTGGTTACATTGTAACTTGGAGAACATTGTTCCTATGGGTGCAGGTGGGTGTAAAATTAGTGTCTCCCTTGATCATACTTGTTAGCCTAAGAAGGAAACTGAGGTAAAATTAATATACAGAGTTTATTTGTACCAAGGGTGAAGGTTCCAACTTGGGAACACTCCCAATTTACCTTAGAAAGTGTTTCAGAGATATATAGAGGCTTAGGGTTTTGCTTTTTTTTTTTTTAAAGGATGAATCATGAGAGGAATTGATTAGAAATACTGTTTTTTCAAAAATTTCATTGTTTTATAGAAATAACATTGATTAGTGATTGGCTATACCATAAGGCATGAGTTATGGTGCCCAGCAAATGGTATTGTTAGGTTAATTTATGGCCACTTGACATCAGACAGTCCAGAGCCCACATAGCAAGTACCTTTAAGAGTTATTCTTTAGGTTGGGGATGGGGGCGATGAGACGTGACTGGAGTCACATTTCAGTGCCTCTCTGGGCCTGATAAATTAAGGAGAGCTTGCATTCCTCAGATAAGGTGTTTTTCTTTATCATCCCAAATGTACATTACTGAAATTTATAGACCTAAAAGGCGGGGGAAAAAAACAACAAAAAACTCCAACATCTCAGATTGGAGGACATAATATATGTATGAAATATATGCAATTGCAGGGTCCTAAATTTATTTTGAAAATGTCACAATAATATGGCTGGGTGTGGTGGCTCACATCTGTAATCCTAGCACTCTGGGTGGCCAAGGTAGGGCAATTTCTTTACCTGAGGTGTTTGAGACCAGTTGGAGTAAGAAGGAAACCTGGTCTGTACTAAAAATAGAAAAATAAGTGGGGTGTGGTGGCCCAGGCCTATATTTCCAGCTACTTAGGAGGCTAAGGCAAGAGGATCGCTTGAGCCCAGGAGTTTGAGGTTGCAGTGAACTATTATGATGCCACCACACTCTTCATGAGGTGACAGAGTGAGACTGTGTTTCAGGTAAAAACAAAATGTAACCAGCAATGTATATTTAAAAAAACAACAACATATAGACAATTTTCCCAAAACCAATAAACAAATTATGTGTCAGATCCCAAAACCTTTATATAGGACAGCTGTGAAGACGGAACTAAGAGGACTCTGTGTGCCCAGCAAATAGGTTCAGTCAGTGTCTGTGTCCTTTGTTTATTCCATCCTTTAACCATTGAGAGACCTTAGGGCCAGAGAAATTATATGTCTTAATTAAGGTCACACCACTTGAGAACCGCATATTGTATAATTCCAACCACTCAAGAACTGCATAGTGTATAATTCCAACAGTTCATATTCCTTCCTTTTAAATTTTAAATTTTCTCATAGCTTTCCCATTTCTTTATAAAACTGCCTATTCTCTGTGCAGCAGAAAGAGTTTCCTGATAATGGGAAAGCAACATCTCCCTAGTTTAAAGTTTCCCCAATCACTGCACTCAATAGTACTATGACTCACCTTGTCTGAAGTTCTTGAATTTGTATTTGGGGAGAGGAAGTAGCTTTGTAATGACAGATACCCTGCTAATAGTCCAGTGAATTATTTAAAATGTTTAAGCTCAATGTGTTCTCATGGTCCCTTAGGCTATGCTGTAAGGTCCCTCAATATCCTGCAGCAAACCAAATGGTGTAACAGGAGAATCTCTTATCTACCAAAATTCATTAGAAGAAAATTCCTGAGGACACACACATAGTAACATTCACTCCTCACTGTTCTTAAGCTGGTCATTGTCTTTATCTTAAAATCAGAAAACAGCTTCACCTTCTCTACTGAAATATTTCTCTTTGCTTGTGTTCATTAAAACTTTTTCTTTTCCTATTACCTTGTTGCAGGTATTACCTAGCACTTTGTTCTTTTTAATAAGACATTTCATCTTTAATTTTCTCAGGTTCTAAGTTTGGAAGACAGAATGATAAGCTGTTATATTTTGTGCACAGGCTTATATCATCAAGTCTTAGGTATTCTTCCTTTTCCTCTAATTGGTCTCTTATGTCCAAGTCCATGGGGACTTTAGTTCTAAAACTAAATTTAGTTCTAAACTTAGATGGAGCAAATCAACCAACAAATCAACTTGCTGCATTCATTTGCTATCCAGAATTAGATTAATGAAAGCTATAATGCAGAATATTATATGAAAGATGTCATATAATGCATATAGCAATTCTCTATTTTCTAAGTTATAGAATAAGGATTAAAGAAGTTATGAATGCTCAGGTAAATAATAGGAGAACTAGTATGTGGGGCAGTTTGCTGTCTATGCTTTACTGAGTTTCCAGAGAGAATTATTGGTGATTTTGACTAAATTAAATGATGCTATCACAAAACACTTTCTTCAATTTGGGGATTAGGTAACACATGAGGATATTGTTGGTGCTTAGGGATAGTGTAATAAAATGACGATGGAGACTCAGAGAGGCTGGACTATCACATCTGCCCTGATGAATAAACCGAGCTGGGAAAATTACTGAAGATTTTAGTCTTTTGGCAAATCTTTAAACATGAACAAATTCAAGGGCTCTCTATGAAGTGAAAGGGACGCTGTCATCCAAATGTTTACACAGTGTGTACAGCAGAGGAAGAGTCCAGTAGACTTTGGGATATCTTATTATTCCATTCAATCTTCAGATTGGTAAACCAGAAAACTAATTGTATGTTGACATTAATTTTTTTAATTTCAAAGTATTACAGATTTCAAATATTTTTTATTACATGGGTCACTTTTATAATGCTTGGTTCATGGGTTTTTGTCCATTGCTTGATTTCCATTAAGTTTTACTCCCCTCTGTGCATATGTGTGCTCTTCAGTTAGTTCCAGTTTAATAGAAAGTACATGTGGTATTTGTTTTTTTCATTCCTTAGATACATCACTTAAGATAATGGTGTTTAGTTCTATCCAAATTATTGCAAAAGGCATTGAGTCATCTTTCTTCATGGCCAAGTAAAATTCCATGGTGTATGTATACCACATTTTGTTCATCCTTTCATGAAGTAATCAGCACTCGGGTTGCTTGCACATCTTTGCAATTGTGAATTTTGCTGCAATAAACATTTGAGTGCTGGTACCTTTTGATAAAATGACTTCATTTCCTTTGGGTAAATCCAAAAGGAGTGGGATTGCTGATTCAAATGGTAGGTCTAGTTTTAGTTCTTTGAGGTATCTCCATATTGTTTTCCATAAAGGTTTTATTTATTTGCCATCCCAACAATCCTTTCTCTCTGCATCCATGCCAGAATTTATTATTTTGGGACTTTTTAATAAAAGCCATTATACGAAGGGCAAGATGGTATTTCACTGTGGTTTGAGTTTGCATTTCTCTGATAATTAGTGATGTTGATCATTTTTTCATATGTTTCTTGGCCATTTGTCTATGTTCTTTTGAAAAGCTTTCATTTGTATCTTTTAATCAATTTTAAAAAGGGATTTTTTTTTTTTTTTTTTTTTTTTTTTTTTTTTTTTTTACTGGCTGGAGTATATGAAATTAATCTATGACTAATACCTGGTATTATCTTCTTCATGTTTGGTTCTATTAGCAAAGAGGAGAAGTAGAAGTAGGTGCTCTCATTATTACACAAAACAACCTTTGTAAAAAATATATTTTACTTTCCTTGCCTTAGACCTTGGGTTAATAAGTCACTCAAGCCTAATGTTTAAGGGAGAAATACATACTCAAGTCACACAAATCACAGAGCAGGAACCAATAGATTAATTTCTGAAAATTTCCCCAGTCATTTAATTCTTCCCATGCTACTGAACCAGAAATTGAAAATAGGGTCACTATAATTGTTGTAATTATTCTACATGACCATGGGTAAAGTTGATTGTTCTCACGCTGGGGATGAGCACTATGCTTGAAATCCAGAGAATTCAATTTTTCCTGATCTAATGGCCCTCTAATGGTAAATGAGAAGAAAGAAAATACAGGAGTTCAATAAAGAAAAAAAAATGATTCAGTTATAACAGAAATAATTTGGGGCTTACAAATGTTATATCATTATCCCCTATCAGATAAAGAAACTTACCTATCCAAAATTCTGGCAGATGGTAAGGGGGACTTAAAATACATGGTGAAAGAAGATAATCATATTAGTCACTTAGTGTCTGTGTTTCCAGAGAAGCAGAGTCTATGGCATTTATATTTTATGTCAATTAATTATTTTCTTTCCCCTCTAACATCACATGAAGGACACTGGGGGTGGATTTTGATTTTATGACACTTCTTCAATCCACGTATTGTCAAATAATGTGCTGTTTAATCTCTAATATTTGCGAGTTTTCCAAGTGTCTTTCTGCTTTTGATTTTTTGTTTACTTCTATTGACATTTGAGAGCAAACTTTGTATAATTTCTGACCTTTTAAATTTGCTAAAGTTTGTTTTACATCCCCAAATATAGTCTATCTTCATGAATTTTTTTTTTTTTTTTTTTTTTTTTTTTTAAGACAGGGTCTCACTTTGTCACCCTGGGTAGAGTGCTGTGGCATCATTGCTCACAGCAACCTCAAATGCTTGGGCTCAAGCAATCCTCTTGCCTTAGCCTCCTGAGTAGCTGGAACCACAGGCACCTGCCACAATGCCTGGCTATTTTTTAGAGATGAGGTCTTGCTCTTGTTCAGGCTGCTCTTGAACTCCTGAGATCAGGCCCTCCACAGCCTTGGCTTCCCAGAGTGCTAGTATTACAAGCATGAGCCACCATGTCCAGCCCTATCTTCATGAATGTTTAGTGTGAACTTAAGAATATGTATGCGTATTCTGTGTATTCTGCTGTTATTTGACAAAGTAGTTTAGAGATATGACTTACACCCAGTTGGTTGGATTATGCTATTTGTTTCAGTCATGTCCTTAATGATTTTCCACCTGCTTGATCTATCAATTACTAATATTGGGGTGCTTAATACTCCTACTTTATTAGGACATTTATTTCTTTTTTTCATTTCTGTAACTTTGTACCTCATGTACTTTGACACTCTATTGTCAGGTGCACACAAATCCTATTGTGTGTTCTTTAAGAATAGACCCTTTGACATCAGAGGCAAGATGGCCAACTGGAGCGAGCTTTCCACAGAGGGTCCCATCCAGAAAGAAAGTTAAAGGGTAGAAGTTTATCAAGTAAGCTGACAGTTCAGAGCTGAGCCAAGAGAGAAGATTGAAGAGTGCACATCACTCCTGTTGAAGCGAGCTGCCACCCCAAGGAAATAAACAATAGGTACAAAACCCATCACCAAGTGGATGAGAGTCCTCTCCCCCATGAGGATGGCTCTCAGTGTACTTTCTATAAACAAATGAGTAGAGTTCAGACCTCTTCTTATTTTATCACTTGGCAGATGGTAAGGGAGAGAGCCACTAAAAACCCTTGGGAGAGAACCACTAAAAACCAGATCTCCTTCTCCAAAAAGAACCCACTCATGTAACTTGACATTCCTTGGCCGGACATAAAACTGAACATATATTTTACCCTCAATTCTGAACTCCCAGCACTCCCCTCCACAAGGTCTGGAAGCTTGTCCCTCATAGAGCCCAGATTCTTGGGCAATTTCTTGAGAGGTACAGGCAAGGTGGGGGACGCTACAAGTCTGTGATGAATTGGCAGCATGGGTATAAAGTTGGGGCTGTGGAGCGAGGGAGCCAAACTGGAGAGGGAGAAACAGTTCCCTGCAGCAGAGCACAGTGGTGGTGGCAGCCATGGCAGTGGGAACAATAGGGCTCACACCCCTAGTGGTATTTTGGAGAAAAACTTCCCATCTCTCTTAGCAACCAGAGGGAGCTGGGCCTCTACTCTGGGGGAAGCCACAGGTGGAACAGATCTAGGACAGAAATGCAGGCCCTGTGAGCAAAGGATATGCCTGTGGTGGTGCCTCCCCAATCAGGGTGCCATGGGAACTGAGACTAGAAAATACATGAGCAGAGGTGCCGTACTCCCAGGGTGAGGCTGAGTGAGAATTTTTGCTTCTGTGAGCCCAAGCTGCACCATGCCCCCAGTGGAGCATAGCCAGGACAAGAGTACATGTGGCAGTGGCATCATCCCAGGGTAGAGCAGGAACTGAGAGCCCTTTGTGAGCTCTAATTGTGCCCACCCCAACACAGAGTGCAGCGGAGACAGAGTCACCAGCTCCACGAGAATAGGCACGGTGGTGGAGGCACAGGGCAGGGCTGAGATTCAGCTTCTTTGAACTCAAAACATGCCTGGTCTGTGGTGGAACACAGCCAGGACAGAAATGCAAATTCCATGAGAATATAAGTGGCAGCATCATCAGCCTGGGGCTAAAACTGAGTGACACTCTCCGAGGGAACAGGGTCACAGACCTGCGGGGTTACCAGTGACTGGGTGTGATGGAGATGAAAGGTGAGGAAGGAAGTATCAACCTCCCCCAGATTAATTTGCTGGGCAGGCCTGCCTTTCTGACTCCATGGGGCACCAGATCAAGCCACACTTGAGCTGCCAGTAGACACCTGGTATCTAGTTGCTGGAGACCTTTTGAACTCTCACACTTGAGAGTTGGTGCTGACTGGGACAATTGTTTTGGAACTTTTGACCTGGGCCAATCACCTAAGGACCCTCCAAGATGGTACCCAGGTTGTGTTTTAATGGGAAGGTTTGGTTTTCCTCTTTCCGTTGTTGGCTGTGGGGGTGGGATGTCTTAGTTGCTTATATTTCTCCACAGCTGAGAGTTCAACTCAGAGTCACTGATACACTAGTATTGGACAGAGACCAGTTGAATACAAGACAGAGCCACCTAGCCCCTCCACACCAAGCAGGTCCCCAGAGTCTCAGGCTATAGTACTAGATGGGTCTTTTGGAAAGCTATAGGGGAAAAACTGCAGTCACCAGTCCCAGCTCTTTGGCAAAGGGCTGGTTAACCACAACTCCAGAAGCCCCTAATCCAATTTCATCTTATCTGTTCATCTAGCCAAATGGTGAAAAATTATCATAGCGCAGAATCAGCAGAAAAACTCTGGCAACATGAATTATCAGAGTAGATCAACTTCCTCAAAGAATGACAAAGTGGACACACCAGAAGATCCCATTCATAAACAAATGGCTGTGATGTCAGAAATCAAGTTTAGAATTTGGATGGCAAATAAGATTAATAGAATAGAAGGAAAGTAGAAATTAGAATTTCTAGTAATAATTCAGAAGTTACCTCAAAAATTCAATGAATTCAAAGATAAAATCACCAAACATTTTGACACATTGAGAAAAGAATTTACAGCCCTCCAAGATATGAGATATACAGTAGAATCCCTCAGTAAAAGAATGGAGCAGGCAGAAGAAAGGGTTTATGACATTGAAGACAAAGTTTTTGAACACTCCCAAATGCTCGAAGTGGAAGAGAAGTGGAGAGCAAAAACATCATTCTCTGAGACAGCTGTGGGATAACTCTAAAAAAGCAAACATTTGCCTTATAGGAATTCCTAAAGGTGATGAGGTTGTTCAGAAAGGCACAGGTACCCTACTCCAAGAGATAATTGAGGAGAACTTCCCAAACATGGCAAGAGATACCGAAATTTAGATAGCAGACAGTTTCAGAACCCCAGCACAATTCACCAAATAAAGCATCTCCCAGACACATTATAATTAACTTCACCAAAGTTAATATGAAGGAGAAAATTCTGCAAGCAGCCAGACGTAAGAAAACAATAACCTACAAGGATAAGAATATTAGAATGACTGCAGAGCTCTCTGCTGAAACTTTTCAAGCCCAGAAGAGGGTGGTCATCAAACTTCAACCTCCTAAAACAAAATAACTTTCAACCCAGAATCTTATATCCAGTGAAACTGAGTTTTATTTATGATGGAGAAATTAAATACTTTAATAACATTCCCATGTTGAAGAAATTTGCCATAACTAAAGAAGCTCTCCAGGATATTCTCAGACCCATCTACCACAATGACCAGCACAATGCTCTACCATCAAAGTAAAACCACTCAGAAACTTTTGATCAAATTTCAGCCTCCACAGTGATGAAAGGATTAAAAATGTCCACTGTACTTCCAAAAAACTTGACACCCAAAAAACTACCATGCTTATTAATTCTCTAAATTAAAGTGAATGGCTTAAATTGTCCTCTGAAGAGGCACAGGTTGGCTGACTGGATGCAAAAACTCAGGCCAGATATCTGCAGCATAGAAGAATCTCATCTTATGTTAAAAGATAAATATAGACTGAGGATTAAGGGATAGACATCTATAATTCAGGCAAATGGAAATCAGAAAAAATCAAGTGTTGAAATTTTATTCCCAGATACAATAGGCTTTAAATCAACAAAAGTAAGAAAGATAAAGGTGGTCACTTCATATTTGTTAAGTGCTAGGAACCTGCCTGGCATAGTTATTAGGAAAACCTGGGAATAGACCAGCATGGGATAGGAAATGAAAGATATGAAATGGCAGGATCAGTAGGACCTTTCTTCAGTAGAAAAGGCAATCTCAGCTTTATTGCATACCTTTTATATACAGTAGCTTGAAGGCATGATCTTGTCATAATTGCATAACTTGATTAAAAACAGCCTAAGAGCAAAATAGCATTCTCAGCAGCCTGTACTGACTAAAAAGGCATACTCCATTCTAATCTGGTTCAGGAACGAGACATAACAGGAAACCTCTGGGGCCAGGTTGCATTCAGTCCTTGACTCAAATGCAGTTCCTTTCAAAACTGGGGATCCTTGCCTCCCAGGAGGTGGGCTCCCAACAGCTCCCCCTCCTTTTCTTTCAAAGCCCATGCAGTGAAGATTGGCCTTTAATTCTCAGACTGCTGTGAAGGCTCTCCAGAGGGCTGCAGGAAATACACACAACAAGATCAAAACCATTACCCACAATTCAATAAGGACATATGTCACCTAAGTGAAAGATGTTGATGGTATAAAGTTAGTAAGAAACTACTTTATAGCTGTGACCACTTCTTATGGTGACGACATCTCTAAATGGGCATTCTGAATAGACTGGGTATGCAAATGCAAGGCAGCAATATCTACTGAAAAGCTATTAGAAGTCCAAATGCTCTGCAAGTGGTGCTGGACACTATCCAAACTCCACTCAGTAGCATTATATTTATAGGTAGTAACACAGGTCCACTCAAACTATGCATGACAGCATAGAGGAAGACAGGCCTTAAGGGCTTCAACTTGTCCTAGAAGCAGGACCGCCTCCTCAAGAACATTAAGTTTTTCCTCAATTTGTGATCAATCTTTTCCTGAATGACCAAAGAAGTTGAAACATTTTTAGAGAGAGCATTTATATAATGAGCAGTCTGTATGGATTGAGTAAGAGCCACCAAGGCAGTATCAGCTGTAGCTACAGTGGTTACAAGGGCAATAATTGCAGTAATTAATATGCCCCCCAAATGCTTAAGGCATTTAAGCTGCTCAACTAATAGCTGCAAAATTTGATACCTAGGATCAGCATAACAAGTGCCATTCACATGTACTGGAATCATAACAAAAGGGGGTTGCTGCGGCAAAACAATATCCTGGTACTGCTGGTTGCTAGAAAGACAGTTAGGTTACAATTAGTGCAAGAGACAACATACTCATACTCCATAACCACAGAGCCTTTCTGTGGAAAAATGTGAGGCTTCATTGTAATGTTTAGAGGACCTGTTAAAAAAATACCAATGGTGGTGGGTTCAAACCCAGACCCAGCCAAACTACAACAACAACAACAAAAATAGCCAGGCATTGTGGCAGATGCCTGTAGTCTCGGCTACTGGGGAGGCTAAGGCAAGAGAATCGCCTAAACCCAGGAGTTGGAGGTTGCTGTGAGCTGTGATGTCTTAGCACTCTACCAAGAGTGATAAAGTGAGACTCTGTCTCTATAAAAAAAAAGAAAAGAAAAGAAAAGAAAAAACAGGGGTGTTTTACACACACCTTGAGATACAAGGTTTACTTATTAGCCTTTTCTTCAAAAGTAGGATGTGTGAAAGTTATTGGACCAGTGGCAGGAGCAGCTCTCCGAAGGCCTGTTTGCAACTGACCTCCAAAATGGTCATAGTCCAGTCCCCAGTGGCTCCTTCCGATTTGAGGAATTGCCCCACCACTGAGAGCAACAAAGAAGGGGACGTGACTTTATTCACAACAACCAAAAAGGGATGGGACCAGTAGTACACAGAAAAGGAAGTGCCAAAAATCTTGTGGATAGCTCTTTTCTGGACAAGCTCTCCATGGGAGAAGTCATAAAAAAAATGTTCATGCCCTAGTGGGGAGGGAGATACCCTCACTGCGAGGGCTTGCAGCTGTGGAAACCCATAAAAAGACATGTTCCACTAAGAAAAATGAAGTATCAGATTAGAGCCAGAGGGAGTATACCTGCTGCGGTGGCCTAAAATCTTCCACAGTTCCATGGGTAGCTGTAAACAGCCTGTGTGATTCACCTAATGAGTCATGGACAGAGAAACTTGTTCAGAGGACAGAGAAACTTGTATAATTATAGGGGGTCCAAACAAAGGGATGTTATTGACAAAGACTGGCACATTAGGATCAACCCAGGCAATAGGGCGAAGTAGAGGGGGATCAGGGAAATAAGTCCAATAGTGTTCCCCTCCCACCAGGCCAATCCTCAATGTTAGCAGTGCTAACGTAGTCACAAAAAGGTGATCAGGTGTGGACACTGTTACCTACCTCTGGAATAGGTCCTCTGCCTGAGATGTCAGTCACTTCATTTGTCCCCAGGTTGGTAGCTGGGCTGACCAGGTTCTCTGAGATAGTCAGGAGGGTCCCTTTGCTGCATGGTCCTGGTGAGGAGGAGCGAGATCCTTGAGCTTCATTTTGAGAGAGGAAATCAAGTGACTGAGGTTACTGCAAGGGAAGCTCTGCCACCTGGATGAGCCTCTCTGGAAATCAGTAGAGTCCATTTGTGGTCTCTGGAAAGACACACACATGCCCTCATCCCCAAATGAGCACCACATCGGGGTCAAACCACTGTCGTGTGAGGGAGTCCTTTCAACTTAACCAAGGCAAAGGAGCCAGGACAGGGATGTCAAAAGTGGTCAGTAGCTGACTGGCCTTTCTGATCTAATGAAAGAAAATTAAGAACAAAAATGGCATGAGAGAGATAATTCTGATGTGTCAGGGGATATAACTCCCCTTCTTAATTTTTCCAATTGGAGCTTTAGGTGTGCATGAGCCCATTACACAATGCCTTGGCCCTGAGAATTGTAAGGAATGCCAAAAGATAGAAAACTGTGCCATAAAAGAGGCAAGGGCTTTGGATGTATAGGCAGGGATGTGGTCTGTTTTGATAAACTTGGGAACTCCAAAAACAGAAAAACAATGCAAATGGTGTGCTTTAACATCCTTGATAGCTTCTCCAGAAAGGGCAGAAGCCACAAGAAACCCAGAATAAGTATCTACACAAACACGCACATAAGC
The DNA here is from genome assembly GCA_963574355.1 of Loris lydekkerianus. Classification (NCBI taxonomy): domain Eukaryota; kingdom Metazoa; phylum Chordata; class Mammalia; order Primates; family Lorisidae; genus Loris; species Loris lydekkerianus. Next base: position 14,602 of record CAUYPK010128236.1, read on the forward strand.
AAGTTTAACAAAAGGAGAAAAATGTGTGATATCCATTTGCCACAACTGCCCAGGCAAGAGACCTCAATAATTAACCCCATAAAGGGGTGCTGGAACATGAGGTAAACAATAAGAGCATTGCTTCATAATCCATTGGACTGCTTCTTGCAAAATACCAAACTGCAGACACAGGGTACGTGCATTTTGATGGTGAATGGCATGAATGTCTTTGGCCTTATCAGTCATAGACAACATAACCAAACCCACATGACAGAGAGAATCAGCAATGGTGTTGCCTTCAGCTAAAGACCCAGGCAAAGTGGTATGACCACGAAGGTTATCAACATAATAGGGGACAGACTGGGCATGTAAAGTCTGCTGAACCTGTAACAAAAGTGTTTGGAGAGCTGAGTCCACTGACGGCCAATTGTGGCTTTCCCCCAAACCTGCAAAGAGTGAAAAACCCAATCATTATCAGTGTAGAGATTTAGAGGACAGAAAGACTTTTGAAAAGCTAAATGAGCTGCAGCTAATTCAACTCTTTGGGCAGAAGAAAATAAGTATAACATTTAAAATTTTGACCATTTAAAACTAAAGCAGCATAGCCAGAAGAGGAACCATCAGTAAAGGCAAGATCTGCATGAGGAAGTGGGACAACAGAACGAAGGTGAGGAAAAATCAAGGGGTGCTGGCATAAAAATGAAAGTAACATAGATCCAGGGTAATGAAAAATAATCTGACTGGTAAAACTGGCAAAATAAAGCTGCTAAGCAGTATTAAATTGCCATAATTGATTCACTTGTGCTGCAGTGTGAGGAATTATAATAAAATGACAGTCAATCCTGCACAGTTGTTGCACACAGGTGCAGGCAACTGTGATGAGTTGAGGGACTAAATCAGGATAAGGAGACAGCATGTGGTGCCTAGAAGATGGCAAATGCAGCCATTCTATAGGGGCTTTCTGTGAAAAAACACCATCAGGAAATAAGGAAGTATCCAAAACTAATGTTAGAGGGGAAGCTATTTGAGTAACCTGAGCCTGTTTTAAAGCCTGCTCTACTAGCATTAAAGCAGCACATGCTGAGGGAGTGAAAGAGCAGGGAGAAGTAGAAGGGTCCCCTGTAAAATGTCAAATAGAGGAAGTAATTCATGAGTTGTGATATAAAGCAACGGGCACAACAGTTAATGTGACCTAAAAGTTTTTAAAAATATTTATTTATTTTTATTTATTATTAAATCATAGCTGTGTACAGTAATGCAATCAGGGCACCATACACTGGTTTTATATACCATTTGACATATTCTATCACACTGGTTAACATAGCCTTCCTAGCATTTTCTTAGTTATTGTGTTAAGATACTTATATTCTACATTTAGTAAGTTTCACATGTACCCTTCTAAGATGCACTGTAAGTGTGAACCCACCAATTACCCTTCCTCCACCCATCCTCCCCCCTTCCCCTCCCCTCCTTTTTCCCCCTTCCCCATATTCGTAGGTTATATACTTTTTCTTCCATTCTTTTTTTTTAATTTTTTTTAAATTTATATATATATTTTTATTATAGACAAAAATATGCACCATAGATGTGGCCCAAACCATCACCCTCACTCCACCAAGACCACCCCCCTCCATTCCCCTTCCTTGGTCCTTTCCCCATAGTCTTGTGGTATAGTTGGGTTATAGCCTTCATGTGAAAGCTATAGTTTAGTTTCATAGTAGGGCTGGGTACATTGGATACTTTTTCTTCCATTCCTGAGATACTTTACTAAGGAGAATATGTTCCAGCTCCATCCATGTAAACATGAAAGAGGTAAAGTCTCCATCTTTCTTTAAGGCTGCATAGTATTCCATGGTATACATGTACCACAATTTGCTAAACCATTCGAGGGTCGATGGACACTTGGGTTTCTTCCATGACTTAGCAATTATGAATTGGGCTGCAATAAACATTCTGGTACAGATGTCTTTGTTATATTGTGACTTTTGGTCTTCTGGGTATAAACC
>CAUYPK010128237.1:0-27294 GCA_963574355.1 Loris lydekkerianus
AAGGATCACTCTATTGTTGCTGGATCTGTGTAGGGAGTGACCTGTGTAGTTCCTTTAGGGCTGCCCCAGCCAGGGAGTTCTGGTTGTGGAAGCAGCTCCGGAGTGTGACACACCTGGATCCAGAAACAGGGCAGGAGGTGGTGCGCACAGTGGTTCTGGGAGTGCCTGGCACCCAGTGACTTTGGCACAGAGAGCCCAAGGCTCCAGGATTTTCTGGCCAGGAGAAGGGCTCTGCACAGAGGCAAGGAGGGCTCTGGAGGGCACGCAGCTACCAGAGTCCCTGGCCAGATGAGCGGGCCAGTGTGGAGCCAGGGTGGGTACAGGAGGGAGGATGCAGGGTTGCGTGGCTCCCACAGTTTCTGGTCAGGGCATGCGGAAGCCTGGCGGGCATGTGTCATGGGTCGGGGGTCATGGCACCTCTCTTATGGAGGTCCGGGTGGCACCAAGCCCAGGAGTTTGAGGTTGCTATGAGCTGTGACACCACGGCCCTCTACCCAGAGCAACAGCCCTAGGCTCTAGTGTGCCAAAACTGGTCTCACTTTGTCCTTGAAGGTTAAGGCTGTAAGGCAGCTCAGTCCCCGCCTTTAGGCTGCTCAGTCACTAGGTTACTAGCTCCCACCCGATCCTTGCACTGTGACCCTGAGGGCGGAGCTTGCTGGGGCAGTTCTCTTACAATGACTCCCTATGGCCCACAGCCAAACACTATTAGCTCTGTCCAGCTCAGCGGCTCAGTCTGGGGCCCTATTCAATGCCCAAAGTTCTCCGCACTCCTGCTCAAGCTCTCCCCAAGGCAATTCAACTGAGTGCTAAGTCCAAAAACACCAAAACAGTTCACAGTTAAGGCCTTTCTGTTTGCAGTCTCACTGCTGCTTGTACTTACAACTGCTGGTGGGATTAGGTCAATCGACACATGCAACCACTTGCCAGTTATCTACTGTTTTTGTCCTCCTCTTGGGGTTCAGAAGTCCCTTGCTGACTCCCTGTATCCCCAAAGGTATGACTATAGGAAAATCCCACCAACCAGAGATGCCTGGAGTCTTATCTCCCCAGACTCACCATTCCCAGTTGCAGGGAAGCTGTTACTTGGCCACCATCTTGCTCCAACACCTCAAGCAAAGTATATATTAAAGAATAAAAGTTGATGCTACTTTATAAGTTTTATTTCCCTAAAGTAGGCATATATTTCCATTTAGGTTCTCTACCTCTCTTTATCTGAAACTATCAGAGGTTTTGAATATAAACCATAAATCCACAGGTAAACCTTTATCTTTTGTTTAACATTTTAGAGATCTGGCCTAGAATTATTATGTGATTGGTCCACACCAGGCATTTGCATTCCAAAGAAAAAATACTGCCAATGTAGGAAAATATTTTATCCAAGTCTTTGGAGGTGGAGAAAGGAGAGAATTAAAATTATGATTAAAAAGTATACTTACATGTTTTATTTTTTTGATTAATCTTCACTGTATGGTATGAATAAGCACAATATGCAATGTACCATCTGGAAAACCAAACACAGGGAAGCTGGAGGGCTAATGTTTTATAAATCTTCTGATTTCAGTATTCTCTGGTCTCCAAAGTATTATAAAATAGACATAGAATAAACAGATTACCTTCTCTTTTCCAACTTTCTGGCTCATACTAACTAGTTTGTATTATGAAACTTGAAGTACATCCACCATTTCCCAAAACAGATAGATTTAAATGCAGTTAAGTTGAAGACATAAGAAACATATTATTTATATAATAAAAGAGAAGGCAAGGTTGAGGGAAACCAATAAATAGTGAAGCATTCTTTCTTCTTTTGATTTGGAGGGATAGCAGGAAAGGAGAAAAGAGTGCTTACCAAAGCATTAAAGGAGCAGGCCACCTAATTCAAGTTACTGCCTCTAAGGAACATAGGAAACCAACATAGAGCTCAATGGAGAAGAATAAGGGAGAATAGACAACCACACTCTCTGTTCACTCTCTAAATTTATTTATTTTGTGCCTATCTGTGGCTGAACTCAACAGTAAATCTTATAACAAGGGAGCTGATCAATGTAGTACACAGAATTAGTCTCATCCAATAGTGAGTGGTAAAGAGAAGACTCAGAATGGAGGCACTAGTTACATGTGTCTACTGAATATTTGCAATATCGCTAGTCTGAATTGGTATATTCTGTATGTATAAAATAAATATTAGATTTTTGGGCCAAAAGAAAATGTAAGGTAAAGAGCAAGAAGGGAGAAAGAAGAGTAAAGGAAGAAGGAAAAGAAATGGGGTGAAAATAGAAGAAGAGAGTGACAGGGGAAATGATGTCGTTTGGTAGGGCACTATGGCCACACCCACAACTCTAGGACTTTGGGGGGCTTGGTTGTGCCAGTACTTTAAAATCAGGAGCTCCTTACCTTCCTGGACAAAACCAAGACCCCACCTCTGCCAAATATGGAAAGACAAAAAGAAAACAAACAAACAAAAAAATAAAAATAAAAATAAAAATTCAGCAGTATTTTGTAGTGGGGACCTGCCAATACTGTCTTTCCAAGGGTCAAAGTGAGGAGAACATCCCAGTCTATGAAGTCTTGATCTCCTTGAGCCAGACCAATGCCATGAACACCCCAGCCAGACCAATGCCATGACACATCAGCACTCAGAGAAAAGAAAAAATAACTAAAAAACAGATAAAGAAAATGAAAAAAACAATCATATAGAATAAAGAAAAAAGGGATATCTTAGCTGTTGTATGAGAAATTTATGTAGGAAAAATGAGAAAAGTAGAAAAATACCAACAGAAATAGAAAAAAAGGAGAGACATAAAAAGGAAGAATTAAAAGGGCTAAAAAAAACTGTTACCAAATTGGAGGAAGTTTTGCTATTGAAGAAAATAAAAATGAAAAAAATAAATAAAAATACAACCAACCAAATGAACACACACACAAAGAAATATATATGTGTATGTATTATATATAGATATAGATACAAATAGATATGTATGTATATTAAATGTATGTATTGCAATGTATTTCCAGGACACCAGGTGGTGCTGTAGTGATAGGAAATAGACAATATAGACTGTTTTGCTGTGAAAAATTAAGGTAGGAAGCTAGGCTTTTAGTTGTGGAGGAGATCAGGTCCTGTCTTCCTGACTTAGTTGTCCTCAACAGGGCCCGGTGGCTTTATCAGCATTCAGTCCCCATGGGAGCAGGTTCCTAAAGCTCTCACCAGATTCCTTAAGAAGCACACTGTGCACCTGACAACAATTCCTGGGGCAGCTCAGTTCACTCCAAGGGTGGACACCTAAACTCAGCAGGTGCACCAGAACTGGCCATGCACTAGGATCCTGTAGACTGTTTCTCCTACATGACTTTCCCACAATGACAGAGCCCAGATAGCAACCAGATTGATGGGAGATCCATCCTTCCTGCTGTTCAATCCAGGCTCCTGGACACTGCTTGAGTCCACCCACTTGTTTAAGCCTACCAATGCCATTCCAGTGAGCAGATTTAGTCCTAAAACAAAAACTGCAGGATAGCCCTTTCCTATCTAGAGTCCTCCGGGTGGTCTGGCTGGCTGGTCCCCATCCATTCCCAAGCATTCGCCTTCTGTACTGGTTTTCCCCATATCCCCTTTCTGTCTCCTGTAGACCACCACTGCTTTACTGTGACCCCAGAATACTGTCCCTGGATGGGTTCCCCCTTCCAGAGGTGGCTGAAGTTTTCTTTCCCCTGTCTCCTTATGAGTGGCTAGTAATGACATGTTTGTAGACTGCTTATCTTGCTCCATCCCCTTCTATAACTCTTATTCAATCAAAATTTCCCTATTTGCTAACTCATGCACGACCTCCTAACCCACATACAAAAAAACATAAAATAATAAATGTGTTTTTTTAAAAACTGTAAATTTGTAATAATTTTCATGCAGTGGTACATAACTAAGATAACCTTATTATCAATTCTATCACTGTATTTTTGCCTATTTAGGATTTTATGTAAATAAGATCAGTAAGTGAATGGCCATTATTGAATTCTATCACTGTATTTTTGCCTATTTAGAATTTTATATAAATACAATCAGTAAATGAATGGCCATTTATATTTGACTTCTTTAATTCAACATTGAGTTTCTAATGCAACTCTTTGATGCCTTGATATATACATATATATGAAAAATTTTAAATTCATCTGTTTTTTCTATTTGTTTTTATGAATATGTTTTTCTATATAGATATCTGGCACTCTACAAGGTCAGTAGAGCTCATTCTACTCATTTTAGGAGTTAGAGTATCAAGCAGCAAGATGACAAATAGTGTAGCAGAGGAACACATATTTAATAGCCCATCTTCATCTTCCCTGATTCTTCTTACTTTGTTTAAATACTAAATTATAACAAATAAATTACTCTTTTTATTTCTAATTTTTTGAAAGTATGAAATAATCACTAAAGCTAAATTAAATTTATCTTTCATTTAATTCAAAATTTTAACATTTTCCCAAGTTATTGTGGGTGAATGCTACTTAAGTAACGGCGGTTATAAAAAGAGTTTTATCTTGTCACCAGATAATGCAGAGTATTCTCACAGAGCTATAAGTGAACTTAATATTCACTATGCAAATGTACAGAACCTGACGAAATTAAATGAGTTCAGCTTGGTGGCATCATTTCAGAGATCTAATTTGGGGGTTTTAGTCCTCTAGGCTAAGAAAACTATGAGAACCATAGTAAGGTTCTCTTAAGAAATAATAAATGATTTCAAACAGAAATTGCATAGAAAGGGGTATGACCTAAGGTAGTCCAGAGGAAGGGCTAGAGAGAGATGACACCAGGCACTGATGATAACTTCATCCTACACTGCTCCCTGCCTAAGGTGACTTTATTCCATTCTACTTTATTTCTATAGCTCCATGATCAACTCTTAGCCTTCAGTTTTTAAGGACAGTTTCTAGCCTCTATTTTTTCTAGCTTTTTTCAGACATTTAGGAGATATATAACCTCCTAATAAACAGGGACATTTTCCTAATGTGTTGAGCTCAAAACTAAATCTTGATACTGTTCTTGGCTTTGCCACACACAAAAAAGAAAAAGCTGTGGACAGATAACATTGACTTCCTGTGTCTTGATTTCCTCCTTAATTAAAAAACTAACCTAAGGACAACTAAAATGTTAAGGCGTATACTGCAAAACTGTTACTAAATCAATCTTATTTGCAGATCTTGTTCATGGAAGAGTGAAACTGATATTAGGTAAGGAAGAATAACTTACCCTGAGTCCTTGTTAGTGACTAGGTCCCAGGGTATTCTTTTTTTTTTTTTTTTAAGTTCAATTTCTGAGACGGTGGAGGCTCACACCTGAAATCCTAGCTCTATGGGAGGCCGAGGCAAGGGGATAGCTTGAGCTTAGGAGTTCCAGACAAGCCTGAGCAAGAGCGAGACCCTATCTCTACTAAAAATAGAAAAACTAGCTGGGTGAGTGGTGGGCATCTGCAGTCTCAGCTACTTGGGAAGCTGAGGCAGGAGGATCATTTGAGCCCTAGAGATGAAGGTTGTTATGAGCTATGATGATGCCACAGCACTCTATTCAGGGTAACAGAGTGAGACTCTGTCTCAAAAAATAAGTAAATACATGAAGGATATTTTCTGATTTTTTTTAAACTTTTTTACTACTATTCTCTAATTTCTAAGTATATTTACTTAAGCTTTAAAAAATAGACATATGATTCCACATTCTTGTCTAGACAACATAAAAATTTTCATGAGGATCTTTAAGACAATTGACAGCTGTAACAGAAAATACAGCAGGGATTATTTGGAGGAAGTTAAATAATTTAATCAACAAATTACCACTTTTGGTATATGGGTAGTATATTTAGTGTTCTCCATATTCTGGCTTCTCCTTCAACAGTGAACAGTGAAAAGAGACATCAAGGAACATGGAAGGATAAATTATAACAACATGAGCCTAACTAAACATAAACACAATTGTTTACCAACTATTTTTCTAATTTAAGAAACAAGTGGATGGGCAAAAATAATAACGAAATTAGACTTTATTTGATGGTTAAGAAAATATATGTAATTTTATTATTCCTTGGTTATTCACTTTATTATTCACTGATTAATGCTTGGGAGGTAAGTATCATTACTGCCAGATATAACAAGTCATCTGTATTTCTAAGGGACAAATTTCAATCTCAGATTTTGTAGCATCACCAAGAAAGGCACCATAGCTCTGTAATTGGCTCAGAACACCAAAGTAAACCCAACTCTTGAGAGAGACCTCTAATTACGTTGATGACATCTAAACACCGCAACTATCCTGTCTCTGCAGGATTACATGCAGAAGCAGTAGTTCTTTCTCTAACATCTTCAACTAAACTCAAGGAAGTGTTTTCAAATGGGAGGGGAAAAGTCATGATTTTCCTGACAAGCTGTTTTCAAAGTATTAGTTTAAGAATAAAAATAATTTCAATTTCAAACTAATCAAAGATGCGTTTTGTAGAACAGACATATGCTCAAAGGTTGCTCATTGAATTTTGTATACAGCTTTCTCTTATTAGCCTTATGTACCTAATTCCCCAAAAATCTCCCTGAAAAATCTTCCTATTGCTGCTGAGCATAGACCTTGAGATTAATCAAAGTTACTGCTGGCTTACACCACTAGCAGGTCACCAAAAAAGGTCTGCATCTATCAGGCAAGGCCCCATCTCTCTTCTCTCACATGTCATCCCTGGTATTATTCCAACAAACAGCTATTTTTGCTACACTGTTTCTTATATAGCACATCAGCAGTCTTAATGTGTACTTGAACCTCTGTGTCACCATCATAAGATGACAGTATTGTTTCAATGAGACACTTCTTCCAAAGCTTTAATGACCATTTTCAAATATCTTTTATGAGAATTCTGGGCAGTTGTTTTGAAGATCAAATTAGAGAAAATAAAGTCACTGTAAATTAAGGTAGGTTTTGATAGGCCACTAGAAAGAATATTTTCCTAACCGAGGACAGAGCACAAAACTAGTGACTGATGAAGACTGCAAATCTTCAAGAATAAAAGAGACAAGTTCTAGTTCAGAATAAACCCTATGACAAGAGTATATCAAATGGTCTCATCAGATTTTGCTCTGTAGGCAAAGAGCTCACTTCTGGTATTAATGCTTAGCTTATAGGCAAAGAAACAAGGTAATAGAGTCTAATTAGAGGAATGTTTATTATACTAGAAAATCACACATGGCTTCTACAGAGTTGATAATCCTGTTTTACAAATGCATCACCAACACTGAACCTAGATTCAAATGTTTAAAACATGAGTTGAATAAACTTATAAGGGAATTAACCATTGTCTTTTATTTTACAAGAGAGGATTCTGGTTCTAAAAAGATGAACAATTTGTCCAAGGCCACAAAACAATCCTTGAGGCTCGCTCTTTATGTAAAAAAGAAAAATATTCGGGGACAGAACACGACATGGAGGGGGACTACCAGGGTGTCTCAAGGTCCCCCTGCCCTGTGATTCAGACCTAGCACCTGCACTTCCATTTTCTTCCTCTGCTCCTTGCTCAGTGACTTAACATAGAGATGCAGAAAAACCTGATATTGGCAGTATTTCCTTCCCAAATTTTCCTTTATTGAGTCCCAACACCTCACTATCCTATCAAGCTGGTTTCTCACCTTGACTGGTGAAGGTGTTTTTCTTCTTTTTACCCTAAAGAAATAATAATCGGCTCCTTACTTGCACTTCTTATGAAAAAGCTTTTGCTTAAACTCCAGCTCGCTGTATGTGAAGTGTATGTATTTTTGAACCTGAGAGTTAATCATTACCTAATTATCATCTTAGGCATCACTTGAGAACTTTGTTTTTCTTATTTTCTATGCACCTGATGTACCCTGAAGAACAGGTTGACATAAAGGAATCAAGTAGGCAGTTTTCATCTATTTTTCAGGATAATTTAAACAGTATCCAAATGGAATCAGGGAATGGATACAAAACAAACAGATGCTTAAGAGATGTAGAAAATATTTGGGCTGATTAAGACATTGAGTCTCAGGATGGGAAGAGACTCTAAACATCAACTCATTGCTCTTTGGCATACCTGCTCACTGGGTCATTCTATGCTTAGAAACATTAATGATGGGAACTTCACTGTTGGTCAAGGAAACTGTGATTCTCAAGTGTTTTTTTATATTTTGTTTTGTCTGTTGTATGTGTGTATATATATATGTTTATATTTTGTTTTGTCTGTTGTATGTGTGTATATATATATGTTTATGTTTTGTTTTGTCTGTTGTATGTGTGTATATATATTTGTGTGTGTGTGTATGACTTTATGTTTTTACAAAGCAGTTTTACATTCACAGCAAAACTGACTAAAAATACAGAGTCCCCATGTATGCCCAGCCTTCCTCAGCATTTCCTACCATCAGCATTTCCAACATCAATGTCACTCACCAGAATGGTCATGTGTTACAATCGATGACTCCATCTCGACACATCACAATCACCTATAGTCCACAGTTTACATTAAGGTTCATTCTTGATGCTGTACCTTCTATAGGTTTTGGCAAATGTACAGTGACATGTGTTCACCATTATAGTATCATAAAGGATAGTTTCACTGTCCCCAAACTATCTCTGTACTCGGCCTATTCATCTCTCCCTCCCCACTAACCCTTGGTCCTAATCTTTGTATTGTCTCTACAGTTTTGCCTGTCACAGCATGTCATATAATTGGAATTTCATAGTATATATCTCTAAAACTTTTATCACCTGGTTTCAGTTCTCTCATTTGGAGCTCTACAGAAATGTAGAGTAGCTCTTCCTTAGCCTTTCAGGTATTTAAAGAGACCTACCAAGTTCTTTCAGAGTTCACAATTTATTTTCAGGCCTCAGTCTCTATAAATATTCATCTAAGATTCATCTTAAAACCATGAAAAAAAGTAGTATAAGGTCTTTACTACCAATCACCTAAATGAAGTAAAATACAAATAATCCGGTAAGATAGATATCAAACTCCATCCAACTTTCAAGGACAAAGCTAAAAGGTATGTCTTCCAGGGAACCATCCATGATCACTTCTGTCAGTATAGCCCAGACAATTCCTATGGAACTCCAGGTAGTGGGAATTCAGATGCTCATGCCTTCACAGGATGGATAGGATTCTATTATGATACCATAGAAAGTAAATTATTTTGGCAGATTCACAGATTTGGTTACATTATCCTATAAACTCAACGTAATCAGGGGAAAATGGTTTGACCCCCTTTTCACTTATTAATTCAAACCATGAATAGGGAACTGCTAAGGCAATGATGGTACTTACCATTTATTAAATATCTAATACACACTTCGAGGATACTGTCTTCATTTTTTACCAAAACAACCTTGAGAGGTAGGTATTAGTATCACCCATTTACTTATTTAGAAGCAGCAACTCAGAGAGTTACCCAGCATCACCTAGCTAATAGTTAATGAGAGTTTGAGCTCCTAAGTCTGAAGCTAAAATGATAAAATTATGTTGACAAAATTATTAAAATACAGAGGGTGCCAAACATGTATACACATTTTAAGAAAGGAAAATATTATAGTAAAACTGTAATACTCAAGTCACATTTGACTTCTACAATTACAAGAGATACAAGATATACTATAGAAGATAACAAACATTAATAATATATATTGAATATTATAAGTTTTAAACTTTTTCCCCTTTTCTTATAGTATATATACTTTTGGGTGCCTTTTGTATATAGCATATGTCTTAATTTGTATTCCTACAAAAGCTGAAAATGAAACAAAATATTATTATTTTGATTTTTTTTATTTGGAATGTGATCCCAGGGAGCTCTACCTGGAGAGTGGAGCAGGAAAGGAGAGACAGCCCATAGGCAAGACCTCGTGTCTCGCTGTATACCCTTTGTTATATCTAGCTCCTACACTGCACTGTCAAATTCCCATTTCTAATAAGCATACCACTTCTTTGTTTCCTTGTAAGTAGAAGCACAAATCCCACCTATAACAGAATCCTCTTGGAGGTAGGAGCAGACACAATATCCAAAAAGATGCTCACCAAGTGGGTTACTGAAGATGCTACTATCCACCTGCCAAGGTTTGCCCCAAGGCTGTGCCCAGTATTCATAATCACCAACGCCATCATCTCATCTAGATTCCCCTCACTCTGGGTCAGCACTCCAACTGACTTGAATGGCTTCCTGGCTGGGTGTCCCAGGTACTATTCCCCAACATATATGTCCTTAATTGTTTTAATTTTAAAAGTCAATGTTTTGCAAGTGTTCATTTGCTTTTATTGCAAAAGCACAAGGCACCACTGTGAATCCCATGAGTTCAAAACATATTCTTCCTATCACCCACCACGTAGAACTGATCATAACTCATCATGATAATCATGGTCCACTATTCACCTTAGTAAAATAACTCCTTTTTATGCCTTTTCCACTGAATTAAAAAACCCAAAGCAAGAAGAAAGTAGCGAGAGCTTAAAATGCAGCAGAGCCAGTAGTGTCTCTAAGAGACGCTTTATGTCAGGATCTGTGACCACTAACTTGGCAGAGCCTGTGGTCAGGGAGATAGAAAGCACAAAGTCTACAAGCAGCTCCCAGAGAGTAAAGTGCAAAGAGCCAGTCCCACATCCACCCCCCAGTTCCCACACTGACATGCACTAGCTGTAATGAACGCTGTTGGTCCAGCAAACAGTGCCCCAGTCCCTCAGGGTGTTGCTCCCTACCTGCTCCTTAGCTGATCCTTCAACAACACGAACTACAGGGAGACCAACCTATCTGTTATCATGCTAGAGTCCCTTATTCTGACTAATGTGTGGGCTACCGTGACAATAGATAAAAAATTTTGTTTTTTATTTCAGGTTAATATGAGGGTATATACAATTATGTTACATTATTTGCATTTGGAAGGTAAGGCCCAAAGTCTGAGTGGTAGTTGAGTCCTTCACCCAGGAAGTGTGCCATACCCCTCTACATTGTACCTGATAGCTGTGAACTTGCCGAGCTCACCCTTGCCACTTCTTGAATTGAATTGTGTTTTTCTTTCATGTGGCTCCATTTTTGTTGATCTACTATTTTCAGTTTCATAATGAGTACGTGGGATGTTTACTTTTCCCTTCTTGAGATACTTCACTTAGGAGAATGTTCTCCAACTCTTTCTAGGTAAATGCAAAAGATGCAAAGGCTCCATGTTTTTTAGGGCTCAATATTATTTCATGGCATATATTTTTTAAGTCTTTAAGTGTTGATGGTGGAAGCACAGTAGGTAGCAAAGAAAAATCTGTTTCTGTAGTAGGTACCAATTATTTTAAGAAGGCATTCTTTCTTCTCCTGGGTGGAAGGGATCCAATGTAATCAACCTGCTGTTGGGAACAAGTGAATGCATTCCTACCATAGGGAGGGCTCATCCTGACGGTGAGCCTGATTGTCAGTGCAGTCTGTGTTGTGGCTTTAGAAGATAAAAGTCTCCTTAACAGCTGTCCCAGAGACTCCTCAGCTGTGCATTGTGCTTTCAGCTGCCCTGACCCTATAATTTCCCATTTCAATTTATCCAATAATGACCAAATTTACATTTTTTATAATTAGCATTTCCCCTACACCATTTAATCCCTCAGTTACTGCACAACCAATGCCTCATCTTCTGCCTCCACTTTAGTCTTATTTTTCACAATTGAACACTTCAGTGGTTATAACCACCCCCACTGTCACCAAGAATGATCTTATTGTCATCATGCCAGTTTCAAATTTTCATCTCCTTTCTGGAGCTATTCCTAATACCAACTGTCTTAATCTTCCTTTCCTTACAAAGCAGGATATAACGTAAAGCTGTATAAGCCACTGTTTTTTCAGGAATGGTATCCAAGGGAGCAGGGTACAGAAAAAAGAAAAAGAGGTTGGAAGCAGGTTTCACTAATGTGACCACCAAGTACAGTCAATGGCATTCACTGGCTCTGTGTCAACACAGAAGACTCCGGAGGAGGTGAGAAGTATGTACGGCACAGGCATGAGTCAGAGCACTGTCAGGGAGAGCCAGGCTGAAACTGGTTGGAGTCCATTGAGGGCGCATCACCATCACTGTGGCCTTTAGTGAAGTACAGCTCTGGTAAGACCAAGAAGCTGTGAAATGGTGTGTAGACCATTAAAGCAATTGGGAATAGGTGAATGCATTTACAACATCTTGTGGTCTCCCTAATCTCCTGAAATCATCTGTCATAGTCATCCCACATCTTCTACATCATTGCCTCTATTCAAAGGATTGAATTTTCCCAAACTGCCCGGTGAATAAGAAAGGCCATGACTTCCACTAACACTGCAAGGGCCTCAAATATTAAGCACAGTTTTTTTCCTCTATCTGAGTTGTATACATAGGCATCTCCCCTGTTTATTGCCTGGACAGAAGTGCAAACACAGCAGATTGACATAACGAATGCCTTATTTTGATTGTCCATGTTGAGAGTCATCAAAAAGGAAAACTGATAGAAATTAGAAAATGTAAATCCAATTCTCAGAATTCTGTTGGGGCTAATAAAATGAGGGATAATGTTGGTTGCACAACCAAAAGGCTGCTATTTTATCATCATTTTTACTGCATGCAATTTTGACATTGACAACACTCTTTTTATGTGCTAGTTATATGAATATTCTACTCAATGTTTAAATTTTAAAAAGCTGCAGAAATGAAGTAAAGAGCATAGCTCTCACTGACCAAAAAACAAGTCACTAAATTAGATTATAAAGTGTACATAAATAAAGAGGTTGTAAACTGAAGCATTTCAGAGGCCATAAAATTACATCATAACAGCTCATGCATCCTCCTTTTCTTTTACCAACGTCTTGTACTTCCTATGGCATACACATTGCTGAAAAGAAATACCCAAAGGAGTTTTCCCATAGTGTCAAAATAAATAAAGTAATTTAAGAAATGTGGGTGGCCTTAAATTGTCAGTTGTTGCAATAAATATATACACAAATACATATACATTGAACGGCCCCTACATGTTGAGCTCTGGGCATTGGCAATATGACATTGAATTAAACTGAAACAAATGCCTGCCTACAGGGTGATTATATTTCAGATATTGAAATAGACGAGCAGAATAAAGTATTTGGTATGCCAGTGGATGAATTATATGGATAAAATAAAGTAGGGAAATGAAGGCAGAGGGACAATGACAATTTTTTAAATGGTGGTAACAGTGCTCCTAAGAAGTAATGGGTTAGAAAACGAATTTGATTGGGGTGGAGGTGTGAGGAAGCTGCTAGGGAAAAGCTATTCAGCTATACAAATGGAAATTATTCCCAAGGGAACATACAGTAGAAAGAAAGGTCCTGAGACAAAAGTTGTCTGATGCTTTCCAGATCCAGCATGAAGGGTAGTATGGTTAAAGTGTGGGGGAAAAATAACTAGAGATGAGGCTGGAGAAGAAACGCAAGGTCCATCCTGTAACACACATGGTCCAGTCATAAGAACATTGACCTTGAATGTCTTTGAGTAGAGGAATAAAATTATGACTTGATGTCACTGAAAAATAGAACAAGTTAAACTCAGCATGGAACATTTAAATATGCAAAATACAATGCTAAGAAATTTCAGTTCTCTGGGACTTTAAAGACTCAGATTCATGAAAAAAAAAAAAAATGGTCTGATGGCCAGAAAGATAGGAAGACAGATGATAAATAGATACATAAATTTCCCAGGCATTAAATAAACTGTACAGAGAGGACTCAAATTCTCTCCTTTACCACTTTTCTAAAAAGACTGTTTCCTTTTCCCACCTCCATCCACACCATTTTTAAGGTAGACACAGTCAGATACATAATTTTGTCCTTGCCTCTGTAGTATAATTCAACGTTGAGCTCTTAACCCAAATTGCACCAATTGACATTTCTTTAAAAGCCTTCTTCCACTTCAAACATTTTCCTGCATGTGAGCTAATACAAAAACAGAAATTGGCCTATAAGTATAAAAAAGACTACAGCAGAAGTTCATAGGGAAACAAAAACAAGAGATAGAGACAAATTCTATCATAGTTTCCTACATAGTTCCCAACCCCCCATTTCAGACTATGCCTAAAGTCTGGATGCTATAAGATGGGCAGTTTCCTGTCCATAATTTATTTTCATTGCTTAAGCTACGTTTAGTGGTACTCAGAAACATATAAGAAACAAAGAACGAGTATCTATTCATACCTAAGTATCTATTCATTACTCATGGCTAAGGTTTATCTCCCAGAAAACTCCAGATTCTAGCCCTTTAAAGGATATAATCTGTTTGAAACTATTTCATGCACCTTTCTAGAGTGAATTTATTTACATAGTGTGTGACGGGTTTTAAGAGACCTTCATGATTCCTGCTTTCTGGCATTCATGCCCTTGGGAAATATCCTTTACACTGAGGAGGGGTGAAACCTTGGACTTATTTCTAATTAATGGAGAATGGCAAAAGTTATATGGTCACACAAGTATCTAGTACCTGTTTTGCTAGAGTCCATCCTCTCCCTTGCTGCTCTTAAAAAAGTAAGCACCACGTTGTAGGAGGGCTACAGAGAGGGTCACTTGACAAATATTTACAATTGGCCTCTAGTTGCTATAAATAGCCAATGACCCACAATCAGCAAGAAGCCGGGGGCCCACATCCTCCAGCCTTAAGAAAATGAATTCTTCCAATGACCCACGAGTAGGCTTGGAAAGAATTTCTTCTCCAAACCAGCCTCCAGATAAGAATTTAGCTTGGGTGCACCTTGATTATCAATAACTAATTTGAAAAATAAATCACTAGGCCTAGTTACATGGTTTATAAATAATAGCAGTGACTAAGTGACAAAAGAAACACACTTAACGGCAATGTATTGTAGCCTGGGGCAACAGAGTTGAGACTCCTGTCTCAACAAAAGAAAAAAGAAGAAGTATATTGCCACCAATTTCCTACTTCCAGTTGATAAGAAAAATAATGTGAATCATGCAACAAAAGCAAGTTTTGAATGCCCTATGGAAAATATATGATCAAAATTTTTGTGTTGGTATAAGTCAAATCTATCAAGTATAGAACACAAATATCTTGACACTGTGATTAAGTAAATGAGGTAAAAGCTATGTTCATTAGTAGGACGTAAGCCCTCCAATTTGTACAAATAATCAACACATTCAATCCCACAAAGACATAAATGTATTCATGATCTATGTATATATGACTTAATAAAAATATGTATTCATGATCTATGTATATGTGACTTAATAAAAAAAGGGAAAAAAAGGAAAAAGAAATATTTTTGTTTTCTTCATCAAGATGTAAGTACACAATATTATTCTTAAATAATCTTAATTGTAAAATCTTAAAATGGCTCTTATATATATCTTAAATGTATGGAATTTTAAAAGAAAATAATCAATTAAATTGAAACATCATCTCTTAGATGACTGAGGAAGAAGAAATAAAAGGAGGGAGACAAGCTCTCTATGAAGCCGCTAGGTTATTGGCTGGCTTTATAGGACCTAGTAACAAATTCCTTTGTTTTTTCTCTGCCTCACACATCTCCCTGACTTGATTATTCTGCTAAGTCACACAGCCTTTTGATCATGTAGATTGGCAAGTGAGCCAGTTCTATGGCATCATGATATTCCATCTCCCTGGGAACAGTAATTAGGCAATGGTGTAGGCATTTCTATCTAGAAGAACCAAGCTGAGTTTATCCTGTAGATTGACACACAGATGCTAAGGAAAAGCACATCTTTCTTCTGGAGTTGCTAAAATGAAGCTGCCAATGCTCATCCCTCCTATCATATTCAAAAAATATTTCTCCAATGAAAGGAAATAACAGCAGCACATCGAGAAATATGAGTAGAGTCAGAGAAACAGGGATCCTTCCCGGAATGGTGTCTGCTTCCAATTGTAATCCTCCAGGCCCTAACTCCCAAAGGACCTCTTCATTCTGCTGATTCTCCAGGGTCTTTCCAAACTCTAGGAGTCAATAATGCCCTTTCTTTATTAAGCTGATGTGACCTGAGTTTCTGTTACTCACAATAGAAAAAAAATCTTGACGGATACAAAGTGTAAGTTTAAAAATGCCTTCCAGTAAGCTTGTGACATAGGAGAATTTTACCCTACTCCAGAGTAGCAGAAACCTGACCTCAATGTGATTTCCCATATAAAAGTGCTCAACAGTTTTGAAAATGTTTTTGATAAATATCTAAATATTCAGTACACATCTTACCTTTATTACAGTTTACCACTACTCAGGATGTTCTTTTCCCTAAGCAAGAGAATAGGAAGCTTTACATAATCATATTTAAATTTTTAAGTGATTCAAAAAATTAAGAATAAGACAAAATTAACTATTTTAAAACAGTTTACTGTTTCATAAAATGTAACTATTCTAATCACGAGGAAAACCACTAATTGATGGTCTATATCTGAAGGTGGGTGTCAAAGATCACCCTAGTTCCATGGCTACTATGGCTCTCAAATTAAACCATAGGGATAGGAAAACATTAGAGAAAAAAGGGAGCAGTATACCTCCAGGAGGAGGGAGCTGTGTTCTGCGTCTTGGTTGCAGCCATGAGAAAGCTCTTTCTTGGGTAGCAGGTCCTAGTGATTCAGAGTCCTGTTTGTGGAGAAAGACTCTTCAGATTCAAATGTTGGCTTTGCTGTTCTTGATATATACGACCCTTAGGCAAATCATTATATCAGCTGCCACACTTTGTATTAGTTATCTATATGATAGGGTCCTCATGAGGATGAAATCAGTTATCCACAGGATTCACTGTGTGCTGGATAGTCTCCATTCGTCCCCATGGGTTTGCACTCCACTCTTCTTCCCTCAGCCCTGCCTTGGTGCTTGGGAAACAGACTTGTGTATTCTGTCCGCAGCAGTCAACTGCCTTCTCTGGCTTCCAATTAGGCTTGACAAATGCAAGGCACCTAAAGGAGACTGGCAGGGAGAGGAACAGCAAGATCTGTATTTGTATTCTGTAGCCGGATCTCTGCTAGGCCTCAGATGGCAGTGTTACAGTTGTCTTCTGAAAGCTGGGCTGCTGCTCAGCCACACTCTCCCTCCCCAGCTACAGTTTGGGTGAGTTCTGTTAAACTCTCCCACCTCTGGCTCCTTCTTACTTCGGTGGAGCAGCAGCTTCCCTCGGTTAACTCTCTCTGGGATAACTCATCATCCTCTGTTGGTTTACCTTAATTCTGCCCGTATTTTTGTAAATAGTCCTTTAATTGAACTCTTGAATTATCTCTTTTGAGTATGCCATCCCTTTTCCTGTTGCGTCTGCACACACTTAGATTGGGTATTCATTATGCATTACCTTAGAAATAAATGGTACCTATTATTAAAGAAATTGCAGTGGTGAAAGTGCCAAGAACAGCAATCATTATAAAAATGAATAAACATAAACTTCCCTAGAGCAAAATTATAATTCAAAGACTTAGAGGAAAAAAAATACTACTTTACTCTTATAATAGTACCCAAGAAGAATGCTGTTTGTAAAATAAATAAATAAATAAACATAAATAAATAAATGAACAAAAAAGAAAATACAGATAAATAATCAAGACAAATGATGATGATGAAGATATGCTATAAGTGAAAACATTTGAGTGAAAAAAATAAGTACCCCACCACTTCTTTTCAAATAAAATAAAAAATATGTGAAAAACAACTATGTGATAGCTAAATGTGAAGTTAAGAAATTAATTTTTTTAAAGATACACAAAATTACTTAGAAAAGAGGCACACAACAGTATAGTTAGTTGTTTTTATGTCATATTTTGTACTAACCTCTACAAACATCACTATACATCCAGCTGTATAACTTTTCAAGACTCTTAGGGGAAATACACAAATATTGAGCAGATTTGAAATCAAATCTGATCACATGGTGAGACTATCATGATAGTTAGCTATCATGCCAGCTAACTTAGAGAACTTATAAAGAGAAAGGATTATGGAAATAAGTGGTTACAGAGTTTTTCATCTCTCTTATTTAAGAACTGAAGAGGAGTTAGCACAATGAAAAATAACACTGTTATTTGTGAAAGAAAAAGCAAATGATCATGAAAAATATTGATAATAAGCACTCACGCTTCATCTTCTACCCCATGTATTTAAACCGTAAACCACAGCAAACAGTAGTGTAAGTATTAGAATTTTTCTTTATTAAGATTTTTTCCTTTCCTTTGCTTATAAGCAAAGAAGACTCAAACCCTTTAAAAGTCTTACCATTTATTTTAATAAGATGTACTGAATATTATCAGTAACTTACCTTAAGGGAGACTTCCTATAAGTGGAAATAAATGCCAGACCAAACATTGCTACTGGTTTGTTCTTGTAAGTCTGCCAAAAGGATTACATATTTACAAATAGAATGTATTCTATTATTAGTTTTTTAGCATTACTGCAAAACTGCAATGATTTTCCATCTAAAAGGAGAAGAAAAAAACCACTCATTCCAAGAGAATTGTTTCTTAAAAGGGGGGGGGGGGCGGGAAGCAATGCCCTGCTCAGCAGAAATCATTGCCAGGGTGTAAAGGTAACATAGATCATCTTCTGGTCTATTACAATATTAAAGGTTTTATATTTTTCCTTGTTCTCACTTTTTTTTTCTGTTGCATGTTATTTCATCAGCTTTTATGAATTGATCAGATGTCAGTGTTATTATTCTCTTGTGTTAAAGTTGAGGGATGTTTCTAGGCTTTTTGCCTTTGCTCTTTATGATTGTGGCAAAGAAAATATAGGCAGCTTCTCTTTAATCAAATCAAGTTTAAAGCAAAATAGGGACAAGTTTCTACATGCATAGGCAATGGGGATAAGCCAAACAGAATAGATTGCAAGTAGCATTAAAGTTACAGAGACTGGTTTTTATTAGGGCTGTTCAATGAACTATCAAGCCATCTGTGTGCTAAGAATTCTGCAAACTAAACTAGCCTTTTTTTCTTTTATGCACAATTGGGGAAAAATAACTGTATGTTCAATGCTAACTGGATAAAGCATCCTAATAAAATTTTCCTCTGCAAAGTGTTAAAATTATGCATTGGATGCTGATGGAAAAAAAAAAATCTAGAACCACTTCAAATATTCAAGCTACTTTAAAAAAATGGAAGAAAGAAGCTGTTAAAAGGATATCAGTTGAGAAATCACATGTTTGTTCATAGGGACCTTCTAATTCTTCTCTGTAACCAACCTCTATTAATTCTGACCCTGTATTAGAGATTGAAACTGAGCTTAGGCTCAACATACTGAAGCAAAAGAAGAGATGAACTTCAAGTCTTTCTCAGTGAAAGCTGGATAGTGTTTCCTTTGTAAACACTTATAATGAATGATGGCAAATAACATCACATTGGCATTAGTCACCAGGCTTGAGTTTGAACAACTCAGAGGAACAGGTGAAGATAAAGGGTTTGATAATAGATTGAAGGCATCTTAAAATAAAGAAACTAGATACTAGAAATTCCATTTGGTTTTGAGCACATTATGTTTCTGTCTCATCAGCATGTGAAGTGCTGTAGTTGCTGTGAGTCACTCCAGCTTGGTTTAATGGTTTATATCACTCAGGACTAAATTTTAATGTCATGACTGTTTTTTTTTGTTTGTTTGTTTGTTTGTTTGTTTGTTTGAGAAAGAGTCTTACTTTGTCACCCTTGGTGGAGTGCTGTGACATCATAACTTACAGCAACCTCAGACTCTTGGGGTCAAGTGATCCTCTTGCATCAACCTCCCAGGTAGCTGGGACTATAGTCACCTGTCTGAGTTTTTTCTAGATTTGTGGCTACCACATCCTGCATCTTCGTCTTCTTATACACCCAGAGGAACAGGAAATTCTCATTTGCTGAAGCTTTGGTGCAATGGAAGACCTTCAAGGTCAGCCAATGTCCTATCTCACTATCTTTTACAAGACTGTAAAGTCTCAATAAGACTTTTCAGATGAATAATGTAAAGGCTATTAATGGTGATCTCATTATGCAGGACATTGACCAAGTCATGGTGTCTCTCAATCTATCCCCTTTTTACTAAACTTCCAACATAAGAAGTCAAATTCCAGAGTAAATACAACTGGCGCTATTAAAGCATTATCTTAATTTGGTAAGAGCTTTTAGTTAATTAGAACAGATATCTAAAAGCATGAAGCTTGAGACATGAGCTATGGAATGGGAAATGGGTGGAAAGGAGAATGGGGAATAGAATAGGTAACAAAACCCATTCACCCAACAACCAATGCACACATACTGAGAAGCTCCTGTCTGGCACTGTGTTGGACACTGAGACAGAGGACAGACATGCAGCAAGGTAGACTGGTCCCTGAACTCAGCGAGCTTTCATTTTAGCCAGAAGAGACATTAATTAAACACATAGACAGTAAATAAAGAAGATAATATCTGATAGCAATACATGTTGAGAAGCAAATAAGATGGTAAGATGTACCAAGTGGGGAAGGCTGAGGAGACAGAATGGTCAGGACGGCACTGAACTGAAACTTAATTAAATGCCAGGCACACAAACTGCAAGGGAAAGAGAGGTCCAGGAAAACAAACTTCAAGGACAAAGACCTTGATGACTATTTTTTTTTCCCCAACAAACTTAGTTTGTCAAAGGAACACAAGTCAGTGTGGGTAGGATGTAGTGGAGGAGACAATAGAAGTTATGTCTGGAGAGGCAGATAAGGCCAGGTAAAGGGTTTCAGAGTTCCTGTTGATAAGACTGAATTTCATTCATAACAAAGTTGGGATTATTGAGGACTTTTAAATAAGCTTCTATGTCTGCTAAGGCTGCCATAGCAGAATATCACAGAACAAATAACTTAAACAACAGACATTTATTGTTCTCACAGTTCTGGGGGCTAGAAGTTCAAGATCAAGCTTCCAGGAGGTTGGGGTTTTTTTTGTTTATTTGTTTGTGGGTTTTTTTGTTTTTTTTTTTTCAGTTTTGGCCAGGGCTGGGTTTGAACCTGCCACCTCTGGCATATGAGCGCCCTACTCCTTTGAGCCACAAAAGCCGCCCCAGGAGGTTGGTTTCTAGTGACTTCTCTCTCCCTGTCTACCTTCTAGCTGTGTCCTCACAGGGGCTTTTCTCTGTATATGCACACTCCTGGTATCTTACCCTTTTTTTGTTTGTTTGTTTTTGTTTTTTTGAGACAGAGTCTCATTTTGTAGTCCTGGGTGGAGGGCCATGGTGTCATAGCTCACAGCAACCTCAAACTCCTGGGTTCGAGTTATCCTTCTGCCTCAGCCAACCTAATAGCTGGAACTATGGGTAACTGCCACAACACCTGGCTAATTTTTAGAGATGAAGTCTTCCTCTTACTCAAGCTGGTCTCAAACTCCTGAGCTCAAGCAATCCACTGGCCTCAGCCTTCCAGAGTGCTGGGACTATAGGCCTCTTCTACTTCTTATAAGAAAGCCTGTTAGGACCCCATCCTTATGATTTAATTTAATCTTAATTAATTCTGTAAAGATCTATCTTTAAATAGAGTCATTGGACATTAGGATTTCAACATAAAAATCTGGGGAGACACACTCGGTCTGAACACATACCACAGGTTCTGAGTGATACAGTCTTTTATTTGTAAAATACCCCTTTGGCTACCATGCAGAGTTTGGATTTGTAAAAAACAAGAGAGACAGTGTTCCTTTCTTGGCACTTTATGTTAATGTCCTCCCCCAAACCTTATCACCATTAGATGCATGTATATAAACATAGGAAAAGCTAATTTATCAGATGTTATCGATGGATCTGAAAGTCAGGGTTCAATTCATTCAAAGAAATGAGTCTTAGATGTGTTCAAACCCAAATCAATAACAATAAAAAAGAAATTTTTGTGTTTCTTTTTTGTTTTCCTGCATTAAAGATTATGAGTTCATGGGATTTTTTTTTTCCTGTAAATTTAAAGAAAGCCACTGTTGGATCACTGGCAGCAATATCAACATTGTAAAAGTCTCAGAGATCATAAGGTCCTACATCTCACACATGGATGTTGGTCATTGTCATATTGACCCAGAAAGAAGTATTTCATTGACCCTGCTCCATTTTCCACGGCCCTTTTGGAGCTTGGGTGAGGCCCTAGACATTGAAACAGGGAATTCTTTTCTTTACCCCATCTGCCTGGGGCACACGAGGAAAGGAATGGGGTGGGAATAGCAGCTATCCACTGTGAGCCTGTGACACACATCAGCAACATGCTTTAAAATGGCATGTCATTGAATAGAACAAAACCATGAGGTAGTTATCATTAAACCAATTTTAGAAATAAGGAAAATGAGGTTTAGATGGGTGAAGCCACTCGCTCAAATTTACCTGAAGAATAAGTAGAGAGCCAAGTTCTGCCGCTCATGTATCTCAGTAGCCTTAACTCTAAGCTACCTGCAATGATGATACCTCTGCACTCCCTGGGGTTTCACTTCTAAAGTCACCCAACACAACCCAGCAAACATTGTCAACATTTTCCTAGACTTGCAACAATCAAAACTGTGCAACCAGATGTGTAGGTTGTAAAACAAATTCTTGTCTACTCCAGTAAAAGATATAATAATGATTTATGTGCATGAATTGCTCCCTCATCAACAATAGTCCTCCCTTAATGTCTGCTAACTTTGATCTACATATAGCGTGCAAAGATAGAGCAGAAGGGAAGAGTGCAGGCTATGGAATAGGACAGTGCCATTTGAATTCCTGCTGCCCCAGTGATCTCCTGTGTGACTGTGGATCCCACTGACCAGGAGGGTAAGAATGGAAGATAGGAGAGGAGACGTTCAGTTTTTTCTTATTGCACCTGGAGTTTCATTTGACTGCTACTTTTTGTAAAAGCAGGAAGATAGCAGGACCAGGCAAAATATTACTGACCAGTATTAATTTAATTCGTCATTTGTTTTCTCTGAACCAGGTATGTGTCTAAGGCTTTTTCCTCTCTAGAGTACTTTGCAGCTTTTTCAGAAACATCCATCACCAGGATCTCTTAACTAAAGTTCTACTGATTCACAGAGATGTGACCCTCCTGGTGGGCAGTCTCAGACTTCCCTTCACCTGTGAGCATTCGGTGGCACACCCCCCAACCTTCCAGCAGAGATGTCCTGGCTTCTCCAGGCAACTCGCTCAGACAATGCCAGGGCAGCTCTTTCACACACAGTGTCTGTCTGGTCAAATGAAGATGTGTACTTTTAATCTTCCATCTATAGGAATGTGGTTGCCTCCCAGATGCAGCACTCTCCTCTGCTGCACCAGAAATCTTCATGGGGGACACATCGGATGTTCTTCTTCAGAGGAGGCTTGAGCTGAGAGTAAAGAACTCCCTTGCAAAGGCATGGATGGAGGGAAGGAGCAGCACCAACACTTCTCTCCAAGTATATCCTTTATCTAAATTCCAGCATCTCCTTCCTTGGGTTCTTCAGTATTAGAGGATGGCAAGGGGTGGCCAATTGCTGCAATTTCATCTATAATTCTTAGTCAATGTTTGCTAGTTCCCCATTTTTGGACTAGAGACTCACTTTGAAATATATAGTTATTGACACTTGGGACCACAAATGAAATTCAGTCAAAATATTTATAGGCATAGAAATGTATGTGTAAGGATATACAGCATTCTATGAACAGCAATTACTAAGTGTAGTTAGATGAAAATAGACCTGTGCTATTTCTATGTTTTGCCATTGTTAATTTATTATTTTATAAGTATGAAATAAGAGGGTTTTTTATATAAAAATAGCTTTGGTCTTATTTATTGTTGTGAATACTTATGGGGGCTTAGCACAGATTAAACCCAGGTTAAATATTATTGTTATTACTCTAGTTGCTATGTATTAGTATTATTATTTACACATTCAGTAGATATTTATTGAGCATTTCTTCTATGCAAGACATTCTACTATTTTTCATGGATATAATATCAAGCAAGAAAAACCTGGATTTTTTTTTTTTTTTTTTTTTTGCCTTACCTTCTGTTAAAGGGGACTAAAAAATGTTAAGTAAACAGATAAATGCATTCAATCACTATGAATTATAATTAGTGGTATTTAAAAAAAGACATAATGAGGGACATAGAGGAGACTAAAATGATTAGAGGGAGCATTTGATTTACTTAGAATGGACGTGCAAACTCTCTCTGGGCAAGTAGATTTAGAGTAAGATGAAGAGAAGGGAAGGGAAGGGAAGGGGAAGGGAAGGGAAGGGAAGAAAGTTGCAGTGATCTTGGTGAGTGGAAGCTCAATGAGAAGTCTGTGTGCCTCTCAGTGACACCCAGTGCTTATGATCCCCCCAGGACAGCTGTCTACTGCGAAGCCACAGATATGAGCTGCTGGGAGTTGTGAATGGACACATGGGGTCTCCTCCCCACTCCCTAACTCCTTACTTTCAGCCATCTGTGGATTGAAGAAGAAACATGGTACTCTCAAACCACCCCTAATTCCTCACCCCAGGCTGCACCAAGCTTCCAATTCAGGCAGCCAGAGCTGCAGCCTCTCCCCAAACAGTGAGCCTTCTCCAGAGAGGACCCTCCATCTAGGGTGCAGAGACACAGGACGCACACTGTTGAGCTTACCCTTGGATACCCAGCACCTCCTTTTCCATAACTTTTCTCTTGATATTTGCAAGGCCATGGTTGTTTTCATTTCCCTTTACCATCCATTTAAGATGACTGAGAAACCAAACCAAATAATTCACACTAGACTCTGAGTTCAAAAACTTCGTGTAATGGAGCTATGGTCAGTAGTTGGGTGCATTTTTTCTTTGGGAAAGTGACTTGGGCAAGTTACCCCCTCTCTTCTCTGTTTTCCTCTTCTATTAAATGAGGAGAATAATGGGACCTGCCTAATGGGGTGGTGTGAGGATTAATATCAGGGAGCAGAGTAACGCTTGTTACAATCCCCTCTATTGCTGGGCAAGAAACATGAACAGAACCTTCTTTGAAGACAACAGACAAATGGCCAACAGACACATGAAGAAATGCTCATCATCCTTGATCATCAGAGAAATGCAAATCAAAACCACCCTGAGATATCACGTCACCCTAGGGAGAGTAGCACACATCCCCAAATCCCAAAGCTGCAAATGTTGGCATGGATGTGGAGAGAAGGGAATACTTCTCCACTGTTGGTGGGACTGCAAACTAATATAGCCTCTTTGGAAGAAGTACAGAGACTCCTCAAAGAACTAAATGTAGACCTTGCATTTGATCCCTCAATCTCATTTCTAGGTATCTATCTACCCAGAAGAAAAATCATCATTTTGTAATGTGAAATAAGGACA
Source organism: Loris lydekkerianus (assembly GCA_963574355.1). Classification (NCBI taxonomy): domain Eukaryota; kingdom Metazoa; phylum Chordata; class Mammalia; order Primates; family Lorisidae; genus Loris; species Loris lydekkerianus. The sequence continues at coordinate 25,221 of CAUYPK010128237.1, forward strand.
TTGCACTAGAATGTTAATCACACCTCAATTCACAATTACCAAGACATGGAAGCAACCCAAGTGCCCATCAACCCAGGAATGGATTAACATACTGAAACATACATACCAAGGCGTACTATTCAGCCACTTTGTATTTACCTGGATGGAGTTCAAACACATTCTTCTTAGTAAAGTATTACAAGAATGGAAATGCTAGGATCCAATGTACTCAATACTAATATGAAACCAATAGATGAACAACTATATGCCCACACAAGAGAAAAACACAAGTATATTCAAGCAGCAAGGGAGGAAAAGAGGGAAGGAAAGAAGAGGATTTGTGAGCCCTCACCTGATGGGCACAATGTGAGAGTGCTCAGCATACCCCCTGGAAGAAGGGCTCAACTACAACCCGAACATCACCTTAGAAACGCAAACAATGTAACCTAATCATTTGTGCCCTCACATTAATCTGGATTTTTTTAAAAAATAAATATTTATCACATCCATTATAAGCAATATATAAATTGTCTTCATGGTCTTCAAAAGGAGGACATTATCTGGGGAAAGGAACTTAGTTGAAGGAGCCAAATCTCATACACACACATTCTTTTAAATGTGCCACTCATGTGAACACTTTTAATTCCACTAAGGAGGAAATTATATACCTGTATACACAAGGCTGCTTTTAGTTTAGTCAACAGGAACAGAATTTTAGACATGGGCACATAAAATAACGTCAAAGGCAGCGTTGAAAGAAAGGTGAATGATAAAATTGGGGTCAAGCAGTCTTAAATTGAGAGCACTGTCTTGGCTCTACTTCCCCCTGCAGTAAGAAATACAGTTGGAGGAATGTGTATGAGGACATGGGCCCAGAGCACGGAGACCACCAAGGCTGGCTCTGCATCTGGGCAGGGCTGGGCTGGGGAGGGACCCTCCTCTGTGTCCTCTTACGAAGCAGAGGGACCAGACTATCCCTCACAGGTCCATAATGCTTAAGCAGCATGAAATCATAAAGCCAGCAATGAAGCAGGCATGCTCCACTCCCAGCCGAATCACCCTCTCTCTCTCCACTTCCCCCATTCCTCCCAACCCAATGGAAGATGGTAGAGGCAGGAGGTCTGGTGTGGCCCCTCAGCTCCGACTCTGGCAACAGGGACCTCCTAAAGATAGACTCTCTTCCCTGCCTGGCAAGGGTACAAGGTCCAAGAGAAAGCAGTGCTTTTTATTTACTCATCCATTCATTTAATAAATGTACCAGCCCCTGCCCCAGCATTGGAAACACCACAGACTCAAACCAATAAAGATCCTGGCCGTCCTGAGAGCCAGATATCACCAATAAACCTAATAAACTGAGAAAGGTTACTCGGGAAAAGTGTGCTCTGAGAAAGCAGAGGTCTTCTCCCGGGGGGAACCCAAGGACACACCTGCAAGGTCCTACCCACAGTGACTCAGCTCTGAGGACTTTATAGACATTTAACCTCCTGGGACCTGGAAACTAATGCTTGCTTCCACTTCTGTTATTAAGGGGATTCTGTAAAAGCCCGAGCAGCCTTCTCCAGTTGAATTCAAACTGACCAATGGGAAGGGTACCCATGAACAGGAAGCCCTTGGCTGGAGATAAAAGGAAAAAGACAGAGCCAGTCACAGAGTGTGGCCATTTTGGGACTCCAGTCTGCTGTGGCTCTATGGCCGAAATAAAGCCCTTCCTCCGTATCTTGGTGTTGGAGTGTTCTTGGTGATGGAGTGTCTCCATCAGGCCTCATCTTCCTGCAACAAAACAAGCATGATATATAGTAAGTTAAAAGGTGCTAAGTGCTTTGGTGAACATAGAAAAAGGAAGGGGGGCAGGATTGTTGAGTGGAGGACAGAGTGGGCTCCCCTCAGAGTGGGGAGGAGGGTGAGGAGAGCTAGGAAGTGACAAGGGCCCCACATTTAATTATTGTGTTAAGACATTTATACTCTGGGAGGGTTATTGGTGGGATTACATCTACGGTGCATCTTACAAGGGTACATGTGAAATTTACTAAATGTAGAATATAAATGTCTTAACACAATAACTAAGAAAATACCGTGAAGGCTATGTTAACCAGTT
>CAUYPK010128238.1:0-20622 GCA_963574355.1 Loris lydekkerianus
GGAGGGGAGGGGAGGGGAGGGGAGGGGAGAGGGGAGGAGAGGAGAGGCGGGGGAAAAGAACAATTAGCTAGGCATGGTGGCATGCCTGTAGCCCCGACTTCTCAAGATTATTCAAGCCCAGGAGTCTGAGGTTTCAGTGAGCTAGGATGCCACTGCACTCTAGCCAGGGTGACAGTAAGACTCTGTCTTTTTTTTTTTTTTTTTTTAAACGCAAAATGGCCAATAGAAATATTCCCTCTTCCAGGTATTTTTTTTACCCCACCTAGATGCTGAAATATTGACTAAAAGCACCGGATTCTCCTACAGTTTACTCCCCTACAAAATCTGAACCAAAAGATGTTTGCTTCTGCCAATGCAGTGAGCCTAGAACACACATTTTTTCTTCAGATTTCCTCACAGTTGTCTCAGATTTTTAAACCAGTACACTTACTTTTAAAGTGGGGTCTTTGTGAGAAGCTTTTTTCAAATGTCACAAGCTATGGGATTGGTAAATATTTTTTTGTGTGTGTTTGTATTTAATATCTGCATGGGAATGTAATCTTCCCCCATAAGTAAGACTCACCTCTGGTATGTCCATGATACTCATTAATAGCAATTAAATTGACCCAAGGGCGTCTCCAGGTATAGAGTGGCTAAAAACTATTTGACACACTTGGGCTTAAAGTTAGGCTCTGCTATTTATTAGTTTATTACTAAAGAACTTGTTCAAGTTATAATCCTTAACTTATCTGACTCTCAGTTCTCTCTTCTGTTCCAACGGTTGGGGAGGGAATAACATTTATCTTGCAGGCTTAATAAGGTTCAGATAAGATAGATTTACGAAAACATGTAAGACAGAGACTGGTACAAAGTCAATGCTCAATGTCGCTAAGTTTCCCTTCTCTTCTTTCCCCTTCCCTTTATAAAGAACATGGTAAATAATCAATTAAAAGTGAGAAATATCTATGTCTAACCATATACTTAAGTAGGACCCTTCATCAACAACGTATTTGCAAGCCAAACATGAGTCAAATTAAATTCTTGTCTTCATCTGATATATTTTTTAACATGAAAAAGGCTCTCAAATTAGGGTTGATGCTCAGAAAAGGAACTGGGTGTTAGAGGGCGAGGTATACACAAAGGACCAAAGACATAATCTGTTTTGCTTAAGGAATTCTATAGAATTATAGAAGAGTTTAGTCAGCTCCCACAGTCATATATGAATTGTGAGATTTGGAATAGGGCTGGTGAAGGAAATGATCCTATGAAAATTAAAACAAGAGAAACTGAAGTCCCAAATACAAAGGAGTCTGACACCATCCCTAGTGCTATCCAATCATATTCACAGCACACAACCTGTGCTTTTGGACATGCAATACACAGAAAGTTCAATGGCTCCTATGTCTCACGTTTGAGGACTCAGAGTTAGGCCATTCTGTCACATGCCTGTTTATTAAAAAGATATCTCACACCATATGCAGAGACTCATATAAAACAAATTCAAGCTAGTATATAAATGTATGTTCACAATGCAAGGAGATTATTGTTGCTGTACTAGAGGTAAAATGTGAAAGCCAGTGGTTCCTACTCACTGTGAAAAATGAAGAGGGAACAGCAATCTGATGGAAGAAATAGTGGGTGAGCAATCAGGAGACAGGGACCTAGTCCTTGCTTATGCCCACTTTGTATCTGGAGGACCTAGGACAAGTCCCCTCAATACAGAGCTTCAGTTTTCCCACCAGAATGCTCTAAATAACAATTCTGACCTCTTCCTCAAAGGGAGGAGATAAGCACAAAATGCTTTGTCATCTTCCTTAAACCAGTGTTGCAAAAATCCCAGTCATCACTACCAGTAATACACTAAGATGATGGTACCTTCAGGGAGGCAGTCATTACCTGGAAGAGAGCAATTCATCACCTCAAATCCCCCAAGTGTGTCAAGTAAAGGGCAAGTGAAAGATGTACAAACAATGGTACTGGTATCAGACTCAAGCCGTCAGCTGGAACACTATGCTTCCAGGAATAAATGATTCTGGATTCTGAGCAACCTTATTGCTAGGAGGAGATATAGTCTTGACTACTTTACAGCTGTTGAGGCTTTAAACCTTGGCAACACTGTTGTGATTCCCACCTAAGCTGAAGTCCACGTGCAGGACTGTAATGTCAACATAGCCTGGAGGAAAGATGCTGGGATTACACAACACCTTCCTAAATCCAGACTGTAATTTTTATCTGGGACCTCACTTTTAACCAATGCAGTCACGTGAAGATCAAATGTTTGGATTGATAAATGCAGCTTCCTGGTGTAAAGAAAGGACTCACTCATTGATGGAGCCCAGAATCCAAAGGTGATTAGTTTACTTAATAGGGAAGATGGGCACCAGACAGCCTTGTCTGTCATTTTGCACACTTAATCAAATAAATCTCATAACACTAAGTGCAACTGCATCGTAGGAAGTTAAACACTGACAAAAGTGAAATACAGCTTCAATATCAGTTCAGACACCCGTTTCACAAGAGTAAAGTATAGTAAGATCACCAATGGGTGGTATCTTATTTTCTGTAAGACATTCTTATATTTGACTATTAACACACATACTTTAGGATTTATTTTGTAAGACTACTACTTTTTATATAATGCAGATGAACGTTATAACCCAGGCAAAAAGCAGACTCAATTCTAATTGAAAGCAAATATCCTCTAACTGTGGTTACTGATTTATAAACAATATATTTCCTATTTCAGAAGGAAACTGGTTTAGGAATTTCCTATAACTGCACCCAAAAAAGAAAAAAAAAATGCTGAAAGTGACTCATGTTTCCATACACACACTTGCCCTAGTTGATTCTAATCAAAATTTCCCTCTTGAATCTTGCATTGCTTAAATGAATCCTTTATAAGGCAGACTCTAACCTTTTAAAAATCCTACTATATGAGAATATTATTCCAAGATCGTTTTATCCAAACAAAAAATATCAATATCAATTTCAAGACCATAAAACTTGTTTTTACTAAAAAAAAAAAAAAAAAAAACCAGTCTTCCATAGTCATTGGATAACTGCTTTTCTCCCGGGTTCCATTTTTTAGTTAAAAAACCACAGACATAAAAACATGTGCAAAGCAGTTAAACATTTGAGAAAATATTAGCAGAAAAGTAAAGTAGAAAACTCTTCCGAGAAAAAGAATCTACTATTTACAGGTAATGTTCATTTTGAAACGTTTGTTAAATTAAAAATCATTTTTAAATAGGAAAGTTTTGATCACAGTTAACGTGAAGCAAAATTCAGTTTTTTCTTAACAGTGCAAATGTCCAGAAAACTCCAGAGATGTCCAGATCCATCAGGCACCTACAGGGCAACATCGAAGCAGATGAAACTGAGGACGGATCTGCGGTGGGTTTTCGTGGCTCCTGAAGGGAGTCAGCTCAGAGTACCACAGCTCTATTCAAAACATGCCAGAGTATGGAATAAAGTGTTCCAAGTACAAAACGAGCACTCGACAAAGGCTGCAAAAGAGTCTTTTACCTAATTAAAAGCTTAAATTTACTGAACTTCAGAGCATTGCCGTTTCAGCTTGACTTTGCCAAAATAATCAAGCAGAATGAAGCAAAACAAATATGGGAACAACAAGCCTACCACTCTGGTTTTGATTTGCTGCCCATTACAGTTGAGCGGTTTGGCCTGCTGGGGCTAGACGCTTTCAAACATCTTCCAAATGCCCTATAATGACACCTAATTTTACATTTAACCCTTGGAGGAAAATGTTGTTTTCCTTGTGCTAGTATTTGTTCTATTTGAACATTATCAAACTGTTTGTTCTAATCCATTAGGAAAGACCCTAACAAGGCTCATGGAGAGGCTTTTCCTAGTGAGGAAGGTGGCTGAAAAGATTTAGGTCTTTAGTCTGTCTTTAAATCTTGTAAATGAAAGATGATTTACAATTAAGCTACGAACATGTGAACACTCTCAAGTCTGGAAAGTTTCAGTCTGAAGCTATGTATCCTAAATCAATGCAAAAGACTCTGTCTCGCAGAACCAAATTTTACAAAAATCAGGCTCTTTTCTCAAATCTTGTTAATAAATTATAAAGGGTTCACATGCTATGTTTAAGTTTGGCCAGTATTTCCCTATAATGTACCATGAAAAGAATAATAGGGTTTGTATTTAGAGATAAAGTGGCAAAATGTGCCAGAAAATTGTCACATAAGGATCATTTTCCTTAAAACAATTATATTTCTAATAATCTGATACACTGAAGAGGGAGATTAGGTTTGCTAGGCTTTTCAGAAGACTTTTTTGGTCTTAGCAAAATAAGGTTAATTTTTATAACCAGAATTCTCAAATTATTTAAAATTTTGACCATTTGAGGATTATCTAGTTTGGGGATTTCATTGGCATAAACTCCTTGGTTTCCTTTTTCTGTACTCAGCCAATACCTTTGCCCTTGTTCAGAGGTTTTTTTTCTTATTTCCAGGCTACAAGCAGTACAATGTGGAAAGGCCATGGTTAGATCCTGGATTTGGATCCAGGAACTATAACTATAAAAAGTTTCTTTCCACTGGAGATCATTTTTTCTCATGGGCAAAACAACGGAGTTAGACCAAATGTCTCTAAGAATTCATTCCAGTTTAAAAATCTCTGAGTTCTCAGTGAAGGAGTAGGACCAGGCCATGGAACTCACGTAATCACATTGCCTGGGTCTCTCATCAGACCTTTAGATAAATGCTGTAAAACCATCCAACTAACTATGTGAACACTGAAAACAAGAGCTAATGGTTAAGAAATTAGAAGATTTCGGCTTGGCCCTATGGCTCATACCTATAATCCTAGCACTCTGGGAGCTCGAGGAAGAATTACTTGAGGCCAGGAGTTCAAGACCAGCCTGAGCAAGAGTGAGATCTCTCCATCTCTACATAAAATACACAAACTAGCCAGGGCATGGTAGCTCCTGCCTATAATCCCAGCTACTTGGGAGGCTGAGGCAGAAGGATCCCTTGAGCCCAGGAATTTGTGGTTGTAATTAGCTATAATGATGTCACTGCACTCTTGCCCGGGATGATAGAGTCAAATCCTGTCTCAAAAAAAAAAAAAAAAGAAAAGAAATTAGAAGATTCGTAATAATGAAGGTTAGCAACCTAGATAGATAATACCTGCCAGACAGAAAAAATTGCTTAGAAAAAGTTATTACACATGGTGTTAGGTGTATGCAAATTCCACTTCAGATGGTGACTGTAGACAAAGGAGAAAAAGAGAAGACAAGTCAGGGAGAAGTCTATGATAAGAGCAAAGATATTTGCAAAATAGTGTCAGAAGTGACTCTTCAAAAAAAGAATAAATAGAATTTCTCAAAAATGGAGGTCATACATGTATATTCAAACTTTTTGTCCTAGAGGCAATATGGGGGGTAGCTAGAACATTGGACTTGGACTCAGAAGACAGATTCCAGTTGAGACTCTTCCATTAATTAAGAATACGTGACAGACCCCGGGTGAAAGGCTCAACTACACCTTGAACTTTACCTTAGAAATGAGAACAATGTAACCTGAACATTTGTAACATCACATCAATCTGAAAAAAAAAAAAAAAAAGAGGGTGACGCCTGTGGCTCAGTGAGTAGGGCACCGGCCCCATATGCCGAGGGTGGTGGGTTCAAACCCAGCCCCGGCCAAACTGCAACAAAAAACAAAAAACAAACAAACAAACAAAAAAGAATATGTGACAGAGAAGTCATTTCCCCTGTCCAGATCTCATTTTATTCATCTGTAAGATAAGTCCATTTTAATTATCTGCAAGAGGAAGGGGAAGGATTCAGTCATCTTTAAGGTCCATTAGAGATCTTATGTTTTATGATTCAACACAGCTAAACAAAATATTCTACAGTGACCTTGGCTGGGAATCTAAGCAATGTGTTTAAAAATAACCTAGTAAATCCACATCAGACATTTTGGAAAGATTTGATGACATGGAGGCTGTGAAAATGTTTTGTAAGCTATAAGAGGCTACACCAATGATGATACTAGTGGATACCATTACTTATCAGCATTTTAGGGAAATGAATTAATGTTGATGGAAATTACAGCAATGTCATAGTTAGTAGATGTTCAACACATGCTTTCTGAATAAATAAATGGATCGAAAGTAACATGTTCCATCTCACATTGAGAAAAAATGATACACAGATTTGAAGATATAACTGGGGAGAGCTCATGTCCCCATTGTGCAGAATGTGGGCAAATAGGAAGCCTACTTCAATAACAAAGCAGGAGAACATTTGGGGAAAAAATCCCCCACTCTAACAAAAATTCTACTTTGAAGATCCTTTGGGTTCAAAAGCATTTAAGTCCTTACCATGTGTAAGACATTATGTTAATTTCTTGAACATGGTGAGTAGGTGGGTGTTCTAGGTTAAAAAGATAGTTTCTGCCCTCCACCAGCTTATAATTAATTTGAGAAAATGATAAATACGTGCTAACTATGACATAATGTGACAGGAAATTTTAATAGAAGCAGTACTAAGTCCTGTGAAGCCACAGAATGAGAAGACTAGAGGGTAGAGAATGGAGGAGATTTTCTGTAGATCATTTTTAATTCTATACCTTGAAGGATGGGTAGGATTTCATTAAACTAATGGGCAAGAGAGGCATTCCAAACAAAATACTGAAAGAAAGTGTTCCAGAGCAGAATATAAGTGAGAACCAAAATCCCACAAAATTGAGTAGGAGGGTGGTCAAAATCTTCATTGTTTGAGCCACAGTTTAGGAGAAGTCACTATCTTTACAATCACATTCATAATCACAACCCATTTTTTAAGGGTGATACTCTTGAGCAGATTATACAGTTATACATTATAACATTATAAAGTTGGTGTTATTGTATAATGAATCGCATGAATATATGTATTTTGCTGGGTATTTTATAAAGAAATCAGAAAGATAGAAAACTGATTCTTTCAGAGCTTATATTTAGATTGATGCAGTTTGGGGGACAAATAGTTGTGTTTTTTTTGAGACAGATTTCAAGTCTTAATTTGTACTCTAAAATGAAGTTAAACTCAACATAACCTATAACAAATTGCCCCCAAAATTATGGGGCTAACTACTCATATTCAGAACTTGAATTCTTTGAGTCTAACTCCAATCACTTTTAAGAACTCTTCTATTTTTAAACATGAGGCATACAGGCAGGGAAGCTAACTTTTCTTACTCTGGCTCTAGCACGGGTCTTACTTATTTCTACCTTTGCTCCTTCCAAAAAGATGGCATATATTTTACCTGCTTTTCTGTCACATCTGACTGCTTGCTAATTAGTCTGGTTGAAATACCTTTCTAAACCTATCCTTGCCACCAGTTAATCAACCTAAGTAGTCACTTTGGAGCGCTGCAGTGCAAGGCATACTATCCTCGCCACATTCCCAGATCCTACTGGCATAGGTCCAGACTTCAGGACTGGAAATTCAATCAGAACCATGCTTTCCTATGGAATTTGACCTTATATTATTTTTAACACATACCGTCCAACAGAAACAAACAGGCATGAAAAAGAACTTCACATATTAAGACATAGCAAGCTGGTAGGTAAACAGGGCACATTATGCCACGTGTATGGCTGCTAAGGACAACATTATCCTGTAGGTCTCTCACCTAGGAGATTCATTTAGCATTTTGCTATTACAAGATAGAAGCCCATCCATCTGAATATAGTTGAGTAATATTAAAGCAGGTGGTCTAGTCTAAGGACCTTTGGAGAAGATAGTTCTAGAATGGTGGGAGAAAAACCCTGGGTCTTTTTTTTTTTAGTCCCTTTACATTTCCCGTGTTCCACAAAGGTCAAACTACTCTTATAAAAGGAAATTAAATGTTAAAAACCAGCACTAAAATGAAATTACTATTTTTTCACCTAACCGCACCAAAGTCAGGGCATTTGGAGCTCATATCTCCTCCCTATTTCCACTACGATGTTGATTTCAATTTAGAAATTTTTTTAAATGTCTCTGGCTATTTCACAGGCTGTCATTCTTCAGAAGAGAATGTAATTCTGGTATTTCTTATTTAAGAAGAAAGGACCTAGAAAATAATGAACTGGGTGCTCCAACTTCTAAATGACAATCACATTTTTCATTGATTTCTTACACTGATTACAAGCAAATGTGTAAGTACATTTGCAGCATGTGTGTTTCTACCTTTAAACACATGTACATTAAGGAGGCAGGCAGGTTTTGTATAGATGCCAATCTTAAAAGTCCTCACTTGGATGACAGGTCTATTTTACTTTGTTACACTTTCTTTTGGTTCCGAATAGAATAAGCCCATTTAGAATAAAGCATGTGTAGTTTGAGACACATACACTATAAAAGGGAAGATTATTGTGACAAAATTCACCTTTAGGGAGGACACGGAGACTATATTTGTAATAATATTTGAAAGGCAGCATAGCATCAGGTTTAGGTTTACCGAAAAGTTGTACATTACCACCCCTGCCGCGCATGCACAAAAGTTTCCCCTACTATGAACACCTTGCATTCGTGTGGCACATTCGTTGCCTCTGGGGAACCAATAGTGATAAGTTATTATTACCTGAAGTCCATAGTTTGCATTAGGGTTCACTCTCCCTGTTGTACAGTTTTCGGGGTATTGACGAATGCATAATGTCATGCATTTGCCATTACAGTATTATAACAAAAATTTTGGGCTCCACCTATCATCCCTTCCTCCTCCCCCTGAAACCCCAGATGCAATATAGCTGCAATATAGAGTACATATATTTTAGCTGGCTTCTTTCATTCAGCAGTATGTATTTGGTAGCTTTTTTTTTTTTTTTTTTAATAGAGTTGATTTTTTTGGAGTACTTTTAGGTTCACAGAAAGATTGAGTAGAAGGTACAGAGACTTCTCCAATACCCACTGGCTCTTTTTTCTATACATCACTGAATAATATTCCATTGCACTAATATACCACAGGTAGTTTATCCATTCACCAATTGAAGGACATACTTCTGTGTCATCCCAAAGACCACTGGGATGGCTAAACAGTAGAAAGGACCAATTACAAAATCAGTTTGTAAACTGGGAAGACAAAGTCTCTGGCTTGGGTTGAAGGTGCTCTCTCTCTTTGAAGAGGGGAATGACCGGGTTGGGTTTTATGCCTTATAGGGCCAGTGTCACACATAGTCAGCAGATTTATGAGGAGAGATGAGCACGTGTACAGTTACATGTTACACACAGTAAATGTAACGCCCCCCCCATTCACTTTGCAGGGAGCTTTTAACATTAATATGAAGTGGAATTTGTCTCTTCACGTCAGAAGGCGAACCTCAGGATATGAGGACAGTTTGTGCCCAGTCTTTATAAACTGGCTGAAACTGGCTTAAGATTTTGCAGTTGCTTATCAGAAAAGAATGTTTATAAGGCTAAGGTCGGTCCCCTATCCAATCACAGTTTTAGTGGTCTGGGCAGTAAATCAGAGTTGATAGTTCTTACTGTTGGGGATTTTAGCTGTGGGAATTTAGAAATTTGCCATGCTAGCCAGGCCCAGAGCCCTCAACCCATGGGTAACTTGGTTTCCTTAATGTTAGGGTCAGTCTTTGTTGATAAAGAGACATCTGTTTTGGTCTCTCACACCATACTTGCTTTCCATTTTTTGGCACTTAGGAATTCAAGTACTGTACACACATGCAAAGTACTTAAAAGAATACTTATAGCAGGTGCCTAATAGGTGTTAGATATTATTCTACCTTTTTTCATCTTTCACAGATAAAAACCTGTTTCAAAGATGTGATCTGCCCAAGGGCACTTAGCTAAAAAGTAGTAAAGATATAATATAAACAGGAACAACACCTACTGAACAATTATATGTTTACTCCAACAGACCTAAAAATATATGCTTCTGTTTCCTGTCACTGATGACACAAGAATGAAGACATGTCCCTTCATAAATAATTTCAATATAATATGCTGAACAGTGATTTGAAGAGATTGTCATGGGATCTCCAAGAAAGGGATTTTACGTGTGTGTGTGAGAGATAGACTTTGTCACCCAGACTGGAAAGCAGTGGCACAGCTCATTACAACCTCCAACTCTCAGGCTAAAGGGATCCTGGCTCGGTCTCCCAAGCAGCTATGACTATGGGTGCATACCACCACCCCCTGATAATTTTTAAAATTTTTTTAGAGATGTAGTCTTGCTGTGTTGTCCAGGGTGGTCTTGAACTCCTGGGCTCAGTCAATCCTCCCCTTTCAGCCTTCCAAAGTGCTGAGATTATGGGCATGCGCCACTGTACCCCAGCAAAATGGGCTTTTAAGGTCAACCTAAAACTTCAGAAGAAAATGATGCCTGAATTGGTCCTAAAAGATGAGCAAGGATTAGTCAAGCAAAGCCTCATGGGAAGAACTACCTTAATAAAGGGACATATGAAAAAAAAAGGCATCGAAGCTATGAAACAGCATGATGTTTGTATGTAACAGTTCTTTTAAAAATCCAGTATTACTAAAGCACAAAAATGTAGATGGAGGCTCAGTGCCTGTAGCTCAGTGACTAGGGCACCAGCCACATACATCAGAGCTGGCAGGTTCGAATCCAACCCGAGGCAAACAACAATGACAACTATAACCAAAAAAAAAAAAAAAAAAAAAAATAGCTGTGTGTTGTGGTGTGCACCTGTAGTCCTAGCTCCTGGGGAGGCTGAGGCAAGAGAATCACTTAAGCTCAAGAGTTTGAGGTTGCTGTGAGCTGTGACGCCACAACACTCTACCAAGGATGACAGCTTGAGACTCTGTGTCCAAAAAAAAAAAAAATCTAAATGGAGAGACGCTGAAGATAAGATTGGGCAATGAGGGCCCAGAGGTTTTCTGTGCATATTAAAGAGCCTGGGTTTTATTCATTGGGTAACAAAGAACCACTGAGAGTTTTAGCAGATTGTATGAGGCAGATTGTTCTGGGTGCTCTGTGGGTGACAGGGTTAAGTTAGATTAGAGAGAGGCAGAAAGCCAGGCTGGAAGGCCAAGTGCACTGCTCATTTGAATTGAAGCATCAGTATTAGGGATGGAGAGGTTTGTCCTTAGGCTATGCCTGCAGGGCATTGACAAAACCTGGTAAAAAGGGAAACTGTTAAAAACATTGTAGCTGTGAAACCTACAAAATACAGTAATATGTCACCAATTTAGTAGCTTTTAAAAAAAAATTACTTTTCCAGCTGTTGACAATTTACCTCACTATTACTGTGGCGTCACGCACATCTTTAATCCTACACTAACCATACTGATAGACGCTCCTGTCATTCTCTTAACTAGACTATGAGCCCCATGAAGGGACTACCTCTTCTCATATATATGAAACACAATTCATAGCCCAGTCTTGGATATGCATCCTATAAACATTTGTTGATTAGTGAAGCTAATATAGCATGATCTTACAGGGAAAAGCATAATTCTACTGTAAGGCTTAAGATTGGCTTATGACATGCGTATTGACAGATGTTAGTAAGTTTATCTAAATAGGAGAACTTCTAAAAGCAAAACAAATAGTCTCATCATGGCAAATGATTACTTTTCAAATCGCTTTTATGTAATTTTTTTTTTTAAACAAAAACTAGTAAGGGTATCAAAAAATTTCCAGAAAGAGAAGCTATACCTTTAAGAAAAGTTGCTGCAGCGAATCTGGGAAAGAAAAAGCCTTTACAGAGAGAGACATGATCAAAGGATTACTGTGTTCAATTTAAAAAGCAACATGAACACCTGCTGAAATATTAGTTTTCTATGAATGTTTACCTGGTGTAGATTCTTTAGTATTTTTCTTGCAGCTCTTCTATAGGACAGGAAGTTGACAAAAGGTTATTTCTTTGTACCTATTGAAAATTCTCCATCTGTCTAGAGGCTGAAACTTACTTTGCCCCATTCTTTTGTCCTATTGTGCACACTGGTAAATTTTTATTTAAGTGACTCGCTATTCATGCAACTTGTGAAAAGTTCAGCATAACTGGTAATTACATGAAGGCATTTTAGAAAACATTACAACTTTTGTGTTAGTGGGTGTAACCCAAAGATGGGCCTAGTGAATATTCTCTTTTATGTATTATGACTCCACCACATTAAAACCAGATGATAAATAAACACTAACTACACTTTAAAGTACAAGGTATTATCAAGCAGAATTCATTGATCTTGTACCTAACGTGTTCACAACCCTCAAACAATATTACTTATGAGTAAGAGAACACAGAATGAACAGTACTGTATTCTATAGACACTGTAATTGCTTGAGCTCATTCAAAAATATTTTCAATTGGCCTTGAACTTCTTTTCACTGGAAATAATTATTACTAGGGACTATTATCTATATGAAAACTAACAATGAAAATGAAGTGAAAACAAACAGAAAAGTTGCTTAACAAACACCTATTTTTCTATAGCTCTGGGAGGTTGTATACTTTAAAGCATTTTAAAGCCAAAAGAAGTCTCAAACACTCTAGATTAACATTGTAATTGACTTCTCCACCTGGTTTTTAAATGGGTTGATCTCCAAGGCAAGAAGCTGCATGCTAATTAACCCAGGTTTCGTTTCAATTATAAGTTCAAAGAAGCAGCACACTTTGGAAAGTATTACAAAGTTGTGGTGACTAATTCTACCTGAGAACTGTCAGTTGAGAGGTATCTTTAAGTGTTTTGTGTGCATTTTTGTTACTCAAAAGCAAACCTTTGGGGGGAGGGGAGTCATAGTGTATGACACACCTCTTGGGGGCATGACACAATTACAGGAGGGAAATGCAATCAGTGTAACCTAATTCTTTTTACCCTCAATGCATTTGAAATTAAAAAAAAAAAAAGCAAACCTTCAGTTTAGATGTCTTGATTTTAAGCATTCCCTGCCAATCAATGTCTATCTATTCCCATTTTTTTTTTTGAAACTTCCAGACTCAATACTCATCATAAAAAGAAGCCAGAAAGAAATATCACAAATGTACAAGTCAATACTATAAGCACAGAAAATAGAATGTTTCTACAGGTTCAGATTCAGCTCATGTACCTCCTGTGTTTATCTAACCAACCACACCTATGTTGACATAGTGATTCACAGAGAAAAATGAGAATCTGCATTTAAGCATAAAGATCAACAACAAAAAAATACCACCCAGGAAAATACTGTTATGAGATCATGAGAAACATGTAGCCAGAAAGTTGCATAAATGAATTGCCAACCTAATGGCTTAGGTGCCAGGAGATGTCAACAGGAGCCAAACCACTTGTGCCTAGTAACTGACTAAGTGAGTATAAGAAAGGGAGAGAGTGGGGAAGGGAAGGAGAGAGGGGACATGCATCACACTCCAGGCACAAACTAAGGTCCATCTTGAGTCAAAGATTATCTGTAGACACTCAACATGGCTATAATCTAGCCTAAACTTTGGACCTTATGTGGTCATTTAAGTAGTTTTACTCCCAAATTCTTCAAATTGAATGTATATGCATTTCTCGGTAGCATTAATTTTTTTTTTTTTTTTTTGAGACAGTCTCACTCTGTCACCCTCAGTAGAGTGCCATGGCATCACAGCTCACAGCAACCTCCAACTCTTGGGCTTAAGCGATTCTCTTGCCTCAGCCTCCCAAGTAGCTGGGACTACAGGTGCCCGCCACAACACCCAGCTATTTTTGTTGCAGTTGCCACTGCTGTTTTTAGCTGGCCGGGGCCAGGTTTAAACCAGCCACCCTCAGTATATGGGGCCTGCATCCTACCCACTGGGCCACAGTGCTGCCAAATAGCATTCACTTTGATAAAATGCTTGAATTATGTACATGGCCAACGTTTTCCAGAAATCGAAATACAATTAAGCAAAGATTCTTGAGTGCTTACTGTAACTTTTAAACATGATTTTCTTCAAATGGTTTGTGTCTTAGAGCTTAAATTCCGTAACCCTAGTTGTAACAGTAAAAATACATAGAAGGTATTTGGAATTTATTTTTGAGCTATAGAATTATCTTTTATGTCATATATCACCTTGATTATTAGAATTTTCATCTATTGAAATAGTTAAACAGGACAGCACTAGAGACGGCAGGGCACTAAAGAGGAAGGAGACCATATCAGGAGACATTGGTGAGTCTTTTAATGTCTTAAAATTACTTTTAACGTCTTAAAATTACTTCACAAATTTTACAATCTATTGAAAGTGTTGAGAAGCAAAATACGGGGGCAGCGCCTGTGGCTCAGTGAGTAGGGCCCCAGCCCCATATACCGAGGGTGGCAGGTTCAAACCTGGCCCTGGCCAAACTGCAACAAAAAAATAGCCAGGTGTTGTGGCAGGCACCTGTAGTCCCAGCTACTTGGGAGGCTGAGGCAAGACAATTGCCTAAGCCCAAGAGCTGGAGGTTGCTGTGAGGTGTGATGCCACGGCACTCTACCAAGGGCGACCAAGTGAGACCCTGTCTCTAAAAAAAAGAAAAGCAAAATACAGTAGAAAAACCAAATGAAACAATACTATTGTTTATGGATTCAAATATATGCAAAACAAATATAAAAAGAAATGAGACAAGTTCACACACACACTAAATTCACTGAAGCCAATATGGCAAAATGTTCAGATTTGTTCATTCCACCCCTCAGCTGATTGACATTTGGGTTGTTTTCACCCTTTGGCTATTATGAATAATGCTGTGATGAACATTTGTGTATAATTTTTTGTATGAATACATGTTTTGGATTCTTTTGAGTAGGTACTGAGGCATGGAAGGGCTGGGTCGTACAGTAACTTTCTGAGGACCTACCAAACTGCTTTCCCCAGCACCTGCACCATTTTACATTCCCAGCAGCAATGCACAAGAGTGCCAGTTTCTCCACATCCTCACCAACACCTGTATTTCCCACAGGTTTTATTATAGCCATCCTAGTGGGTAGGAAGTGGTATCTCATTGTGGTTTCACTTTGCATTTCCCCAGTTACAAACGATGTTGAGTTTTTTCATGTGCTTGTTGGCCATTCTCTAGTTAAGCCCTTTGTCCATTTTTGTTTTAATTAGGCTTTTTTTTATGATTGTTCAAAGGTAATATTTAAAAATATAGGTTCTAGAAACTAGATCTTATCAGATATACGATTTGCAAATATTTTCTCCCTTTCCACTTTCTTGATAGTGTCCTCTGATGTACAAAGTTGTAAACTTTGATGAAGTCCAATTTATCTATTGTTTTCTTTTGATGCTTGTGCTTTTTGTGTAATATCTAAAAATCTATCATCAGATTCAAGGTTGTAAAGATTGACACCTAAATTTCCTTCTAAGAGTTTTATGACTTCACCTCCTTCATTCAGGTCTTTCTTCCATTTTGAGTTAATTTCTATATATTTTGGTGATGTGGGGACCCACTTATTCTCTTGCAGGTGGATATTCAGTTGTCCTACTATTATTTATTTAAAACATTATTCTTTCCCCACCGAATGGTCTTGGCATCCTTAGTAAAAATTAGTTGACTGTAAACACGTGGAATTATTTTTGTAGTCTCAATTCTATTCCATTGATTTATTTGTCCTTATGCCACCATGCATAAGGATGTTACAAACTCTATACAGAACAAATTGTTGGTATCAATTGCACTGAAACAATGTTCTTCAAGATCCATTGAAATAAATGCGATGTTTGACTCCATAGTAAATACTCTCAAGCTGGTATTTTTAGTTATTTAGATTTCATATGTTTTTTCTATCTTCCTCTTGCTGAAAGCTGCATTTTGCTGCAATCAGCATGCCTGTCATAATTTTTAATCTCATTTTTCCCTTCCTAATTCATTATTTATAATGCCTGTGTAAATTCTGATAACTGAGCTTTATTCATTCAATAAACATTTTGAATGTCTACTACTTTGGTTTATGAGAAACTGCTAGTGACTTCCATACTCTAAGGTGAGTCTAACAACATTTACAATCTAACAAGTGTCTATATACACAGCTAATTGTAAAACAAAATAAGTGTGCTAATGAAGGTCGGAATAGTGTTGTAGGAATATAAAGAAGGAAGTATTAATTTTACCCAAGCACCCAGGGGACGATTTCACAAAGGATGTGACATTTAAACTAGGCCTTGAAAGATTAATTGGATTTTGTCAGATCTTATCAGAGAAAGATGGGAATTACATTTTAGAGAAAAAGAACACATTATAATCAGGGAACGGTAAGTCATTCAGTGTGACTACAGTCATGATAAAAGGTTGGGGAAATGTTTTTTTGTGTTTGTGTGTGAAAGAGAGAAATGAACAAAGAAACAGATGTGATAGGGCTAAGAAATTAGTCTTGTGTACGGTACTATGCTAAGGAATTTGAGCTTTATTATTAAGGTACCCAGAAGGCATAAAGATTTTTGTTTGGAAAAGTGAGGTGATTAGTTCTGTTTTAGAAAAAGAACTGAGGCTGGGCATGGAGGCTCATACCTGTAATCCCAGCACTCTGGGAGGCCAAGGCAGGTGGATCATTTGAGCTCAAGAGTTTAAGACCAAACCTGAGCAAGAGCAAGAGCAAGACCCAAGACCCCATCTCTACTAAAAAAATAGTCAGACATTGTGGCAAGTACCAGTAGTCCCACAACTCAGGAAGGTGAGGCAAAAGGATCGCTTGAGTCCAAGAATTTGAGGTTGATGTGAGCTATGATGCCATGGCACTCTACTCAGGGCAACCGGTAGTGGTAAGACAGAGGCCAGAGGGAGTTGGGAGATTATTTTTAATCAGTGTGTGAGATGAGGAGGAGTTGGCAATGAGAATGGATTTGTGATTTACAAAAGTAAACCATCTGAGTCAGAGTTTGAGGAGGTTTCAGATGGGTAAAGTGCATAAGAGTGTTCTAGACTTTGAGATGCCCAACTTTTGGGTATTATGAATAAAGAAACCATAAAAAGAGCACCAGAGTTCCAACTGGCAAATTCTTTAAATTTTCTTTTCTCTCTCTCTTTTCCTTCTTTTTTTTTTTTTTTTGAGATAGAGTTTCACTGTGTTAGACCAGGGTAGAGTGGAGTTGCATCAGCCTAGCTCACAATATCCTCAGACTCATGGGCTTAAATGACCCTCCTGCCTCAGCCTCCTGAGCAGTGGGGATTATAGGCACCTGCCACCATGCCTGAATATTTCTATTTTTAGTAAAGATAGGGTCTCAAGTAATTCTTCCACCTTGGCCTCCGCATGCTAGGATTAGAGGCTTGAGCAAACATGTCCAGCCAAATTCCTTAACTCTTAAAGACTTATCACAGAACACATACATTAATATTAATATCACAGATTTAATGGGAAGCATTGACTGAGATAACATAAATGGTTATTCAATAAGTGTTTTCTTATTCCCTTCTCCCCAGATTCTTTTTTTTTTTAGACAGAGTCTCACTTTGTCGCCCTGGGCAGAGTGCCAGTGGCATCACAGCTCACAGCAACCTCATATTTTTAGGCTCAAGTGATTCTCTTGCCTCAGTCTCCCCAGTAGCTAGGACCACAGACACCAGGCATAATGCCCAGCTATTTTTTTTAGAGATGAGGGGTCTCACTCTTGCTCAGGCTGATCTCAAACTTGCGAGCTCTAGCAATCCACCTGCCTCAGCCTCCAAAAGTGCTAGGATTATAGGCGTGAACAACTGCATCCAGCCTCCCTCAAGAGTGCTAGGATTACAGGAATGAACCACCACACCCAGCCTCCCTCCCAGATTCGTCACCATGGTTTTGATGTTTGAGGTTGCCACATACATGGCTTTGAGATTTAGCATTATTATACTTTTTAGATTAAGAGTTTTTAATAAAATGGTGACTCTGAAACTTCTCTTTGAACGCAACAAAATTATTTTCTCGATGTTGCTCTTTAAAATTGGTGTTGGATTCTATTATTTAAGGTACATCCCATGCTGTCTTTGGTTTATATTACCTCTATTTGGAATGCCCTTCTCCATCCTTTCTAATAGGCTAATCTAGCCTGTAAGACTCAACTGAAATATCTCTTTCAGGAAAGCTCTTTCTCCCTCTTCCCTAGGTAAAGTTTGCCTGCTCTGTCCCTACATTACCATGTAATACAAGGTTCTAAGTGCAGGGACTGAGTACACTGGGCTATAATTGTAATATTTGTGTGCTGGTTTCCCCATTATAGATTATGTCAGTGTTTCATCAATTCCTATCCTTGGCCTGGCACGTACTAAAAACTTAGGAAGTATATACTAAATGAAGAAACAAAAAATTATTCAGAATCACTCTTCATCTAATCCAAGTGCTTGCAAGTCACATCCAGTCTTGAAGTTCTCCTGCCCTACTTCCTTGCCTGCCTTTTCCTCAGAGAAGTGGCTGAATGAACAGATCTGATCATAAAAAAACCCCCTGCATGTCAGCCTGGCTCTCCCACTACGAGCTGTGAGATCTCGGGCAAGTCATTGAATCTCTCTGCCCTTGCTTCTCCAGGTACAAAATAAGTATGGGTTTATAGCAAGGGTTAAATGAAATAAGACGTAAAAGAGCCTTACACTGTGTCCATTACATTGTGAGTTTTCATCATTTATTAATTATTATTTTCTTGTGTTATAAATCTAAGTTAGAATATAGCTTGAAATGAAAATGGACTTCATAAAAAATTTGGACTTGTCATACAGTTAACTCTGATTATTCCAGTCATCCAGAGAACACTGTTAAATTGCTTTTATTATAAGCTCTACTGTTATCACTAGCACTAGAATAAACCTGTTCATAAAAATAAAACAAAGTAAAACACCCCAGTCTCAAAGTCATTGCTGATCATAAATACTTAAAATGTATTTAAATGAAGATATACTGCCCCCATGATGGGGTGCTATCTATAAATCAGAGAGAAAAAACAAACAAGTAAAAGGCCTATTAATGGGAAATGCTGACAAGTCTGTTTTTGAAGGCCCTACAGTTGGTATTTTCAGAAACTCTAATAAACCACACGTTCCTAGTGTCTCCCAAACCCCACAACCAGAGGAACATGCTCAAAGCTTTGACGACAAGTCTGATCGTAGTGACTTCAGAAATGGAGGCTTGAAGAGTCAAAGAATGTTTTCACTTTCAACAAAGAAAAATTGAAAAATTGTGGCTGCTTTTTAGTGGATGAACTGTAGTCTTCCAGGCACCAAAGAGCTTTTAGTGTCTTTTTTCCCAAATTGGCCGTGAGAGGCTTCAGAAAGGATGCATCAGTATGATGCTGCCATCTACAGCCAGAATTTTCCAAACACTTTGATAACATAATGGAAAAAATAACAATTCTAGACCTGTCTCATTAGCAAATATTTTAATCTTTCAAGCTGCTTCATTGAGTAAAGAGGTACTCATTAATTCCAGAAGAATTTTTGACTGAGGTTTCTCTTAGTTACCAAAGGAAACCATTTTTGTCTCATTTCCAGAGAAATCTCATACACAATATGCCTCCACCTTATGAGTTTTTGCAAATTTCAATGGCATACACAATTCTATTACTATAAAAATATTTTTTAAAAGAATGATGATTATGTACTTGATTGATGATGTGGCCTCACTTCAGAGAGTTGAGTGAAGTTGTGAAATAGTCATACAGAGGCAGGACTCGTCCCATGAGGGTGCTGATGCCAGAATTTCACAGTATTCGTCCTTGACCACTTTGCCTTGGGATTTTTTTTTAAAGACAGGGTGTCACTGTGTTGCCCAGGCTAGAGTGCAGTGCTATGATCATAGCTCACTGCAGCTCAAACTCCTGGCTCAGGTTGATCCTCCCTGACTGCAGATGGCATCAGTCTTTTTTGTAGAGGACAATGCTGCCTCAGTAATTAGCATCCAACTGATACATAAATCACATTATAACTTAAGGTGTTTTGTTTGTTTGTTTGTTTTAGAGATAGCATCTCACTTTGTTGCCCTTGGTAGAGTTCCGTGGCATCATAATTCACAGCAAGCTCTAGCTCTTGGGTTTAGGTGATTCTCTTGCATCAGCCTCTCAAGTAGCTGGGATTACAGGTACCTGCCACAACGCCCGGCTATTTTTTTTGTTGTTGCAATTTGGCCGGGGCCAGGTTTGAACCCGCCACCCTTGGTATATGGGGCTGGCGCCCTACTCACTGAGCCACAGGTGCTGCCTAAATCACATTATAAAACACAGAATGTTTCCAGAAATAACCAACCGAATTTACAGAACTAAATGTCATGTCTACTAACTTGTTCTAACTAACTTGTCTCAGTCTCTAACTTGTTCACAAATTTGTTTTCTCTCAGCTAAGTATTTGATCACTGCTAACTGTCCCATACCTTTTTCTGAATTTTTCTTACATCTCATTATGAGTCATTTTATTTTTCTTACACTAAGTTTTCTTCTCCTATATCTTAATGCTCAGTGAAAAAAAAACAACAAAAATCAATGTGCATGATGTCTCTAAAATGGTATGATCCATATTAGCTTATTTACGTCTTCATAGTGTTTTAAGTGTATTTTATATTGAGTTCAACTAGTTTCCCAAATGTAAATAAAGATACCATAGAAGATGTATAGGTCGTATTAAAAATATTAGTTTGGAGGGGGGAGGATGGGCGGAGGGAGGGTGATTGGTAGGATCACACCTACGGTGCATCTTACAAGGGTACATGTGAAACTTACTAAATGTAGAATATAAATGTCTTAACACAATAACTAAGAAAATGCCAGGAAGGCTATGTTAACCAGTGTGATGAA